>JAKUCV010004360.1:0-24152 GCA_028386065.3 Turnera subulata
TTGGGTATTATTTTCGCCTCCACATGAAGCGCTTTCCAAGGTCCTCGCCTTGAAGGTCCTTTACATCCTCGGGAGTTATTTTCGCCTCCACATGAAGCGCTTTTCCAAGGTCCTCGCCTTGAAGGGCCTCCGGATCCTTGGGTATTATTTTCGCCTCCTCATGAAGCGCTTTCCAAGGTCCTTCGGTAGAGGTCCTCATGGAAGAGGTCCGCCCTCGGGTCCAATGCCTCGTTCCCCCTCGAATCAAACCACGCTTTGAATATAAACATCTCATATGCAAACTAGCATTCCATTCAAAAAATAAAAATCGTTAGTTTTCCTAAATGATTCAGTTAAATAGACTGCACTCAGCATAACATATTAAATAATTACAATTCACATGAACATAATATAATTAAATACATAATTCAGAGATGACAAATACTCTAGTTAATTAATCTTTGACCACATGGGCCAGCCATAATAGGCCATTAAAATTTTATGGGCCTTGAAGGCATCCTGGGAATGCTTTGAGATTTAGATTGGTGGCAGGTTTGGGCCCGTTAAACATCTTGGCCCGTTGAGTGCTCGAGTCCACCATCAATTTTTTTTCTCTTTTTTCCCTTATCCTTCACGCATTTTCCTCTTTGCCCGTTACCCGTGGCTTGCTTCACGGGATCGCCTCCGCAGACGACGGCAAATCGAGGGCATGGGTGATGGCCGCTTTCCTCCCCACAGCTTCCCTTCTCGGCAGCGTCGATGTGCTTTCGAAAAGGTGAGGCTGGTGGCCTCTGAGCGCCGACGAGCAGAGCTCTTCTCAAACGTTTGCAGCAACGGCGACTGGGGGCGCTTCCCACAAGAACAGAGGCAACTAGTGCTCTTTGTTTCCGTGTCCTCGGGCGCCAATGGTTTAGTCATCTCTCCTCCCACCGTCGACGAGACACCAGCTCCACGATACGACGATTTCTCTTGTTTTGCAGCCCCGCCTTGCTCCGATGGAGGCGCCTTTTTTGGCTTTGCTTGGATCCGACATTGGGAGTCAGCAACAACAGGTCCCGGTGGTGGCGTGCTCGGCAACCGCCTTCCTGCACGCGTGTCAGCTCGATGCGTCCGGTAGTGCTGCGCCTCCACTCCGTCAGATCTCCGCGTGGTCAGTCATCATCTAGCATCAAAGCGGCCAGATCTGTTCCAAGAGTACTCCTGGCAACAGCCTCCCTTTCGGTTCTCTGGCGATGCACGTGATGAAGACGCGCTGTCGGGTTGTTTCACCCCGTCCCCACACCGTTGGTGGCTCTTTACTCCTCCAGCCTTTTGCAGGCGTCAGTGAGGTTGATTCTACCGGGTATGCTCGCCATTTCACCGTTTCCCGGCAGCTTTGCTGCCGGGAGTGCTCCTAATTTGGCTTTAATTCCTTTTGGTTTCAAGATCTGCACATGTTTAGGAATTAAATGCCGTAAGTTAGATAATTAAATAAATTTACCATAATCAAACATGTTTGCTTGTAAAATATGCTCGGTCCGCTAGATCTGTCGGATTTGTTGATGCGCTGATAGTTGTTGGTTTATTGAATCTGTGCAATCTGAATCGTTGTCGTCTTTTGATCATTTGATGCTTAATTTGTTGACGTATTGTATGGTTGCTGGTTTGATGGATTGCTTGGCTTTCAAATCGTTCCCGGCAACGGAACCAAACTGATGTAAAACAAAATCAGGGGGTGCCTTTATTGATTGTAATTATCAATGATACATAGTAGAGAGAAAATCGGTAGAAACCGAGTGAGGGAGAGAGAGAGTCGGGGAAGAGAAAAATCCCCCTGGCTTTGATATTTTCTATGTATATATAGTACAAGGCAATGAGATTATGTTGTCCGCGTGTCACATTATCATTGGTCACGGTCGGATTTCCCGTTGATGAGCCGGCAGATAAGGTAAAACGGGCCTCCAAGTATTGGGCCTCGTCCACGGTCCGGGTCCTTGACCCTCCCGTCTTTGGGCCTGTACATAGGGTTGGGCCTATTTATATCAGACACATTTTTCTTTTTTTAAACAAAAAAAACTAACCTTAATAATTAAACTTTTATTACTTTTACCGTTTCAAAATTATGTTTAAACAAAAATTATTTTATCCATTAATGGAGCCTATATAATATTCCACGTAGCAAAGCTACCTGGCACTAGTTGAAGGTAGCAGAGCTACCATTCGGTTGGATTGACAGAAGAACACAACCGAACCAATTGATATAGTACAAGTATAAGATAGACCATGGTACATCAAAAAACCAAACTAAATAGTACAAGGAGCATAATCCTTTTTATTTTTTTACAAGTTGGCCGTTGTCTTCACAATTAGAAATCTTGAGATAATTAAACTTATGCTCTGGATTAACTACACATATATAGCATTCAATAATTTTCAGAAAAAGAAGAGCACCCGTAGAAGCTAGTGTGGAAAATACAGCAATAATATTACGTACATATATAATTGCAAGCCTATAAGATCTCTTGCTCTTACTATATATATACTAAACAACCAATAACCTTACTAGTAGTAATCTTTTATTTTATTTTTGTTTCATAAACCGACATTATACTTAATTGACTAATTAATTAAACGGGGACCATGTAACTTCAAGCCAACCCCAATCGTCGCTATCGCTGGACACACCCAAGGCTTTCCACACAGCCTTTGAAGCATCAACAATGTTATTATCACAAGGAGGCTGATAATCATGATCCTTATCGCACCCCATAGTAGAGTCACACTCGTCCACCACCATAGCCACAACACTTCTCCCATTTCCCTTAATTGTAATATTGTGATGGCACCGGTTCTTATTATTGAACCAACCAGTTGAGAGTGCAACAACTGGGGTGTCATCGTCATGGTATTGATTGTCACATTCCGATGGGCCGCCACCGTCTCCACCTTTCTGGAAGCTGTTGATGGTGAGGAATGCTCTAGTGTTGCCAGTCACCGCTGGCGAGCATGTGTATGTGGTGTAGTACTTGCCTTGTTTGCAACAATCGGAGCCATTCTCTTGGTTGCATTCGCCAGGAGGAGGTTTTTTTCCCATGATTCTGCCGCTTGGGCGGCATTGTTGTGCTTCGGTGCTCAAAGCAAGTACCGCTACAAAGAGAATGCTAGCTAAGATGCATATAGAAGCTTTCAAGCCAAAGCTCTTCATTTTTTTTTTTTGAGTCTCTGTGTTTTGGTTTCTATTGTTTTTTATGCATGAAAGATATCCTTCGTGCCCGTATATATAGTGATGATATTGGAAATTTTGCTCTTGCTATTCTTAATTAGTAGTTAGGGAATAATTGGACAAAGAATCGACTAGGAAATATGTAACTGGACAAAGGATTGGCTTCAGTTTGAAGCGATCGTCGTCCTTGTCACTTGGATTAGTGGTAAAAACAAAACAAAGGCATGAAAACACAACATCTACCATACGCCATAGGATAATAAACAATTAGTATAAAAAACATAACTGGCACGCCATGGCGTTTTAGTGTTCTTCTTTCACATTGCCTACTCCTTTTACATTTTTATGGTTGTCCATGCCAATTTATTGAATTATGTTATTGATAGAGTAATTGCTGGCGTTAAGAATTAATAGCTTTAATCGTTAATATTGCGCTCCTAGAGGATTTATTGGTCTAATTATCATTTATCAAAATCTTTTCACCCCGGTGTCAGATTTTAACTCCACGGCGCTAAATACTAATTGATGTGGATTGCTCTAATGATAAGCATTCAAGCCAATATAATGATGTGCTAATTATACGAATGACAATTAACTTGTCGTACTGAGATGTAGTGGGCAGAGAATGACATTGCCGTTAAGCTGATGCTTCTAGGCTAAAATATTCGAATTTCATATTTAACAAACAGCTAGCTTTTAAGGCGTTTCAAGTGGCTATTTTGTATGTTCAGTGTTCTGCAATGGGCTAGTATCTGGGCGAGATAGAATATCCAACCAAAGAACTAATCTATCACTAACAATTTAATCATTATTTGTCTAAGGGGATAATAAAATACTATATTCGTCAATTTCTTGCTTTGTTGTATGATAGAATCGCACTAATCCACCCAAAAAAAGTTACATATAGTTCTAACTTTTATCTTAAATAATTTCTAGTATTATGATATCATCCTAATAGATGATAAGGATAGATGTTATACTTTCGTTATCAGTAGTTATAGGATAACTGTAAACAGAATACTTGTATACTTAGGACTCATGTATATTGGTGGTTATGCAATACAAATATACATCAGGACAGCTCATTTGGGCATCCTGGCATTCACTCCTTTCATGGTAGCGGAGCTAGTGTTCATCATTTGAAACTCTTGTTTGCTTTTCTTCCTTTCATTCTGTTACCTCATGTCGACTAATTCAGCCCTTTTTGGCTCTTCTTCTTCTTCTTCTTCTTCTTCTTCTTCTTCTGCCGCCACGATGTCAGTCTCTAGTGCAACTGTTCACTCTGTGCTCAGTGTGAGCAATATTCGGAACTATGTCCCTGCCAAACTTGATTTCAGTAACTTCTTGGTTTGGCAGAGTCTTCTTTACACTGTCTTTCATTCCCATCAGGTTGTCAGTCATGTTGATGGAACTGGTGTGCCTCCTGAAGCCTTCATCCCTTCTGCTACCCCAGAAACACCACCCGAACCTAATCCCCTCTTTTCTCAATAGCAACAAATCGACAGCACCATAGTAACGTGGATTTATGCCACTGTTAGTCCCACCATTTTGAAACACATTGTCCGCCCCGGTTCTTTCCCTTCTGCGAGAGAGGTATGGCAAATGATTGAACAGCATTTTCATGATCATGTCCAAGCCCGGTATATGGAATATCGTTCGGCTTTTGTACAATCCAAAAAAGGATCCCAATCCATGAGCGACTATCTCCAATCGGTTCGCGGTATTGCTGATTGTTTGGAGTCTAATGGTCGTCCTTTGAGTGATGATGACATTGTCATGCAGATCTTGGATGGCCTCCCAGATGAGTATAGTGATATTGTCAATCTTTTAACCCTAAGTCTCCTCTTCCCTCCTACCTAGAACTGCGATCTATTTTACTAGCCCAGGAGAATCGAAAGACCAAGCGTGACTCTTCCTCCACTTCTTTGTCTCCTACCGATTCCTCTCAAGCTCTTTTCACTCAGTCTCGCGGGCGTGGAGGCCGAGGGGGATGCGGTGGACGTGGTGGTTTCAGTTCTTATCCACCTCGTCCTTCTTCTTCCTCGTGGAACTCATCTTCTTCCGGTTTTCCTCCACGTTCCACATAGGATTTTTCACCTTGTTGTAACTCAACTGGTTCTCAATTTTCTCCTCGACCTTCCACTCCACATCCTGTTTGCTCCCCTTCCTCTATTCTGGGACCCTCACCGGTTTAATGTCAGCTGTGTGACGGTTTTAATCACACAGCAAAGCATTGCCCTCAACGTTCCTACGCTGGAGTGCATGAGCAGCAACATGATTCTTCTTCTTTATAGTTTGCGGATACGGGTGCTACGGGTCATATGACCAACACCACTTCATCTCTAGATTCCTTTTCTGAGTATCATGGCATTGACTCTGTTCAAGTGGGTGATGGTACGCATTTATCTATTTCTCATGTTGGTACTAAGGTTTTTCAAATCAGTGGTTTTTCATTTCGACTCTTGGATGTTTTGGTTGTCCCTCAGCTAACAAAACAATTACTTTCTGTAAAACGCTTTTGTGTTGATAATTCGTGTTCTATTGTTTTTGATCCCTTTGGTTTTTCTGTGAAGGGTCATCTTTTTCACCATCCCCAGATTCGGTGCAATGATCCCGGCACCCTTTATTCTCTTCGAGTTTCAGCCCCTGTTGCTCCTTCTTCGTCCACTGCTCTCGTTGTTTCTCGGGTTCCAAGTTCTTTGTGGCACCACCGGTTATGTCATCCTGGAGTTTTGGTGATGCAGCAATTTTCTTCCCAGTTTTCCTCTCTTTGTTCGCCTATCAATAAAGATGCATTTTGTGAAGTGTGTTTGCAAGGAAAGCAAACTCAGTTGCCCTATCCGAAGTCTTTAGAACCTAGTCTAGGGTTATTTCACATTTTGCATTGTGATGTATGGTCTTCTCCAGTTGTTTCCTTTACTGGTTTTCAATATTATGTTTTATTTTTGGATGAGTTTTCCAAATATTGTTGGGTTTATCCCCTACGTAATAAAAGTGAGGTTTTTTCCAAGTTTCAACGACTCCATGCTGAGATTAAAACTCAATTCAATCACTCAATTCGATTTCTTCAAAGTGACAATGGAGGAGAGTTTTGAAATAAGCAATTCGATCTTTATCTCCAACAACATGGCATTCTCCGCCGACTCTCTTGTCCTTATAGTCATCCCCAAAATGGCATGGCAGAGAGAAAGCATCGTACGCTACTTAATGCTATACGTAGTGTCTTATTCCAAGGAAAACTCCCTCCTACATTCTGGGTCGAGGCTCTTCACCATGTTAATTTTATCCAAAACCGATTACCACATGTTTCACTCAAGTGGTTGAGTCCTTTTCAACGTCTCTTTGGTCGGACTCCAAATCTTACTCAAATTCGTGTCTTTGGCTGTGCGTGTTATCCCTTAGACATGAGTCCAACGCATCATAAATTATCTCCACGAACAGATATGCATATCTATCTTGGCTTGTCTCCTCATCATAAAGGGTTTCGTTGTTTCCATCCTCTCTCTCGCAAAGTGATAATCTCGCAAAATATTGTGTTTGATGAAAACACTTATCCCTCTTCCCCTTCGCCTACAAACCCTAAGCCAACACCTCCTACTCAGTCGTTTGATCTAACTGTTATTCTCCAACTCCCAAGCACACTGGTTCCATCACCACGCCAACAACTTCCAAGTTCAGCCCCCCCAAGAACTCCTCCATCTACGACTCCTACACCCACTCATCCACTTTACAGACCCAATCTACCCACACCGATATCTCTACCTCCCACGGATACATCTTATCCATCAGCCGAGGGTTCTAATCCTCAACTCTCATCTGAGAGTCCCCACCAGCCTCACCCATCCGCTAACTCTTCTTCTCCTCAACCATCCGTTTCAGTCGAATGTACACCAAGCCCACCCCCATCTCCACCCAAACATCAGATGACCACACGACTTCGTGATGGTATTAGAAAACCAAACCCGAAGTATGCCTTTCTTTCCACAAACACTGACCCGGATCCAAAAACATTCAAACAAGCTTCGAAGGATGAACATTGGATTGATGCTATGAAGGATGAATACCAGGCCTTGATACAAAATAACACATGGACCTTAGTCCCACCACCTTCCTCTCATGTTAACATTGTTGGTTCCAGATGGGTCTATCGTCGGAAATTTAGCTCCGACGGCAGTCTTTCCAGGTACAAGGCTCGCCTTGTGGCACAGGGGTATACACAGTGTGCAGGAGAAGACTATGACAAGACCTATAGCCCGGTGGTGAAGCCAGCTACAATCAGAACTATTCTTTCTCTTGCTGTGTCGCGTGGATGGGGAGTGCGTCAACTGGATGTCAAGAACGCCTTCTTAAATGGTTTTTTTGAAGGAGGAAGTGTATATACGGCAGCCACCAGGTTTTGAAAATCCTAATTATCCAGGATATGTTTGCAAGCTCCAACGTGCTCTTTATGGATTGAAGCAGGCACCGAGAGCTTGGTACCATCGTTTTGCATCTTTTTTGCTGGCCAACAAGTTTACTGTAAGTCGGTCTGATGCATCTCTGTTCACGTCTCATACTGCTCACGGGACTACTTTTCTTCTTTTATATGTGGATGACATCATTTTGACGGCATCTTCCTCACCTCTTCTCTATCAATTGCTAACACTACTCAAGAAGGAATTTGCTATGACTGACCTCGGGCCCTTGCATTATTTTCTTGGGATCCAAGTTGCTCATGTTCGAGACGGTTTGCTTCTTCATCAGAGAAAGTATGTTGACACCATCCTCAGCCGAGCTAATCTTTCGAATTTAAAGCCTGCTCCCACGCCCATGCAGCCTCGGCAAACGCTTTCTCTTCACCAGGGGGTGCTTTTAGACGCTGAAGAACAACGACGATATCGAACTGTGGTTGGTGCTCTTCAATATTTAACTTTTACACGCCCAGACATTTGTTTTGCAGTTAATTTCGTATGTCAATTCATGCATGCTCCAACAACGGAGCATTGGAAGGCTGTAAAACGAATTCTGCGTTATTTGGTCGGGACCAGCTCCTACGGTTTTCTTTTACGCCCCGCATCAACACAGACCATGACTGCATACAGTGATGCAGATTGGGCGGGCTGTGTGGATACTAGGAGGTCTACCACTGGTTACTGTGTGTTTTTGGGGAGCAATTTAATTTCTTGGTCTGCCAAAAAACAGGCCACAGTTTCTTGAAGCAGTGCAGAATTAGAGTATCGTGCCCTTGCTAGTGTTGTAGCTGATGTTGTTTGGCTGCGTAATCTACTTCACGAGCCTCGATGTCTCCCAACACAGCCTATACAGGTACACTGTGATAATCTCTCTGCAACTTTCATAGCTAATAATCCTGTTCAGCATCAACGGACAAAACATTTGGAGATCGATCTCCATTTTATTCGGGAACGTGTCCAACAAGGCCAAATACAAGTTCTACATGTTGGTTCATCTCAGCAATTGGCAGACATTTTCACTAAGTCCCTTGGTACATCTCAATTTTTGATACTCAGAAACAATTTGAGTTTGGTTTGTTTAACCACCCTCCAATTGCGGGGGAGTAATAGATGATAAGGATAGATGTTATACTTTCGTTAGGATAACTGTAAACAGAATACTTATATACTTAAGACTCATGTATATTGGTGGTTATGCAATACAAATATACATCGGCATCCTGGCATTCACTCCTTTCACATCCATAATGTCGAAGTTACATATAGTTCTAACTTTTATCTTAAACAATATCCAGTATTATGATATCATCCAAAATGTCAAAGTCACATATTCAGGGCACTTCTCTCTTAAAATGAAAAGAAACAAAAATAAAGGCAAAAACTCCAATTTTGCTGTTGTATTGTACATTTTGGATTAATTTGTCTCCTCAATTTTATTTTGAGTTGATAAAATTTCTGAGTTTGCTACATGTACAAGTCCTACTATATGGTCCAGACCTTTTTCACAGTGCAATCCGCTATAACTCAATTCTCAAGTGTTTTTTTTAAAACCAAGTTGAAAACTTTGCTAATTGTGCGCATATATACGTATTCTTTAAACTAAGTAAAAAAAAAAAAGGTTGCTAATTGTCCGTAAGTATTCTTCACAAGAATTAAAACAGAGTTGCTAACTGCGCTTATATATACGTGGGCCATTTCTTCAACAGAATTAAGAAATAAAAGGATTGATATACTCCAGTTGATCACATATCACAGTGTTCTGTTGCATATGTAAGACAATTGCATATAAAGAATGGAAAGCGATACTGCCAATACAAACATCAAATGCATCACAGAAGAACTAGGATACAGAGGAGACATACAACAGAAACACACATCGACAGAACAGAGGAAACTGAACTGAAAAGAACACGTAATTATGAATATTGACAGAAATCCCAATAGCTAGGTAACCAGCACGATATGATACTACATACAATAGCACAACACAATATTAGATACGGATATATATTGCATATCAGGAGGATCAAGTCTACTTCAAGAAACCCTGTGCCATCTTGAAGGCCGCACCAAACCCACCACCTTCTTCAGGCTGAGAAGTGGCCGGAGGGGTGGCCTCTTTTTGCTCATCAGGCTTGGCGTCTGGAGCTGTGGGTTTTGCAGTAGCAGCGGAATCAGTAGGGTGGTACTGGTGGAGATAGGTCTCCGCCTTTTCTACATACTGGCCAAGCCCTTTCTCTTCCAGCTTCCCATACTGAGAGGCAGCCCCAAGAAGATCCTCTGCAGCCCCAGCAACCTTGGCCTTGTCCACTTTATCTCCCTCTTTGTTGAAGGTGGACTGGGCCGCCTCAGCCACCACCTTGGCGCTCGAGAACAGCTCCGTGGTAGAGACCGGCTGATGCTGCGAGGTGGGTTTGTCTTCTCCTGATGCCATATTAAGTAAACAACTAAATCTCTGGTTGGGTAAGGTAGATATGATGTATCTTCTTTCTCTTCTTAGGAGGGCACAGTTTATCAAAACTAAATGCAGCGGTGTTGATCAATATGTAGTGCAAGGCTTGTGTACAGGACAAACAAGGCATCCATAAATATCAGCAAAAGATGTGGATTTCAATGAGTTGCTGGGGCTAATTATTGCCCTTCTCCTCTCGGTGTTGTCCACGCGTCACCTGCTTCATTAATTTTCTTCCTCTCTTTTTTTCTTATTATCTTGAAAAAGCTGCACTCTTTTGGTCCCAGAATATCTCAAGTGTCGGCAACACAAGTTCGTTTCTGTTTTTTATTTGATTTGATGCATTAATATTTTCGTTCCTGTCTGTTTGAGTTAACATTAACAAGTGACAAGTTGAATTTAAATTCATTTAATTAGCATCCGTTTTTCCAGCACTAATTACACTCGTGTCCAGGAAAATATAGTTGTTTGTGAGGCGTGGAAGCCTCTCCACCATATACTATCATTGGCTGGATATTGTGGAGCCTATACATATATATCCAAGCAGCTTGGGGGACATGCACAATGACGCTGCCTTTTAATGGCCAACAAAATTAACATTTAACTGGAATAGTTGCCTACCCAACAAGTGCCGTCTACTAATTGCCCGGCCGGTGGGGCTTCTCCTCCACTTGCACATCAATGAATGGCTACTGCTTTTGTGCCTAGGGGCTAGGGCCATGCCTAGCTCGATCGCACTCCTTGAGCTCAAGGAAAAAAAAAAAAAATCTAATCGTTGAATAATGTGAGCAGAAGTGTAGATAATCACAATTGATGATGATACTCGTAACCTTGTAGAGTCTCATGGCTTCATTACGTTTTAACCCCTGAACTTTCGTTGAAAAATGAGTCACCCCCTGTACTAAAAAAATCGGTATTTAACCCCCTAAACTTTCTAATTCCGCATTTACCCCCTTATGGTTGAACCGTTTCCAACTCCGTTAACAAAAGTTAACGGTTTTTGCGGATTTTGGACACGTGGATTGTTCAGGACCGTTGATTTGTACCTCTAATTCTTTCAATTTTTTCTTCTTTTTTTTTTCCTTTCTCCCACGAGATTTAATTTNCCCAACCTCCAACAACCACCATCCAGAATCATGGATGACAACCACGACTCACAGACCCATCAATCACCGATACAACCCAATCAAGACACAAAACCATCAATCCACTAAAATCTCGACCACTACAACAACACTAACAACCAAACCCATGGAACCCCACAACCAGCAACACCAACCACCTTCAGCTATCAACAATTCATGAGTTTTTTTTATCACAAATAAGTCTTGCTCTATAAAAAACACACCACCATGAATCGTCAAATCGCTCTGTTGTCTGCTTCAAAGGATTTGACGATTCATGTTGACAAACTTATACTCTAATATTGTTGTTTTTTGATCTGCGGTGGGAAAGGATAGTGATGTTTTTTGGTTGATTTGTGGAGGAAGAGTAAGAATTGGGATTTGTTTCTAATTTATGTGGGTGGTGAGATCTAAATGATAGTGGTGATGAAGAACTGAAAAACTCGATTTTTTTCCTGTTTAGTTAATTTCCGCCGAGGCAGAGGGCTTCAATCTTTTTGGTTTCATGTTTTTTTTTTGAAAAAACAATTTCACCCAAGACATCTTTTCCAGAAAGTTTTAAAAAATTATGCTATTACTATTGATCCCGATCTTACCACATGTTGGTTATCCCACAAGTTGTTTTTTTCGAGAACCCAATTGAGTAGAATTCTCTTTTGCCCTTTTTGTAAAAAAAAAATGTTGAATAATATTTTTTTCCCTTTCTTTGTAAAAGAATTTTTTCTTGTGAAGTAAAATACCTTTTGACTTTTTTTGTAAAAGAGAAACAAATTTTTGTTGGGTAGATTTCCTTTTTGCCTTTTTTGTAAAAGAAAAACAATTTTTTGTTGAGTAGACTTCCTTTTTACTCTTTTTGTTGAAAAAGTAATTTCTTGTTGAGTAAATTTCTTTTTAATTTTTTCTAAAAGAAAAATAATTTTTTTGTCGAGTAGAATACCTTTTTTGCCTATTTTGTAAAAAAAATTATTTTTTGTTGAGTATAATTCCTTTTTGCCTTTTTTGTAAAACAAAAATAAATTTTTGTTGAGTAGAATTTCGTTTTGCTTTTTTTGTTAAAAAAATATTTTTTAGTTGAGTAAAATTCTTTTTTGTCTTTTTCTGTAAAAAAAATTGTTGAGTAAATTTTTTTAACCTTTTTTTGTAAAAGAAAAACAATTTTTTGTTGTGTAGAATATCTTTTCGCCTTTTCGTGGAAGAAAAATAATTTTTTGTTGTAGATTTTCTTTTTCCATTTTTTGTAAAAAAACTAATTTTTTTGTTGATAGAATTGTCTTTTGCCTTTTTTGTAAAAAAATAACTTTGTTAAGTAAAATTATTTTTTGTCTTTTTCTGCAATTTTTTTTGTTGAGTAGAACTCTTTTTTGCCTTTTATTTGTAAAAAAAATTAATTTTTTTGAGTAAAATTCTTTTTACCTTTTTTATAAAAAACAATTCTTTTTTGCCTTTTCTGTAAAAAAAATTTGTTATATAAAATTCTTTTTTCCTTTTTATGTAAAACAAATTGTTGAGTATAATTTTTGTCACATTTTTTTGTAAAATAAAAATATTTTTTTGTTGAGTAGAATTCTTTTTTGTATTTTTTTCCTTAAAACAATAATTTTGTCATAGTGTAAAAAATGATTTTATTGAGTAGATGATTTGTGTTTTTTTATTTTTATAATTTTTTCTAAAAATTAAAATGTAAAAAGAATCAACGGTAATGATCTTGCCACGTTTCGATCATCCGTGTATTCCGTTAGGTCAACTAACACAAAAGCAAAAACCCTAACGGAATGAGGTAAAATGCGGAATTAGAAAGTTTAGGGGGTTAAATACCGGTTTTTTTAGTACAGGGGGTGACCCATTTTTCAACGAAAGTTCAGGGGGGTAAAACGTAATGAAGCCGAGTCTCATCGTTTCACACTCCAACTATATTGGAGTTCTATTGGATGTATACTACTCACCTAACCCTATTGATCAGTATATAATAAACATCACATGACTGCATATCAGGTCATGCAAATATTCTACAACACTACAACATCTATTGTGTTGTGTTTCTATATAGTAGCGGAGCCTATTGTTTAACTGCTTTCTCTAAACACCCTACAACTATTACAAAATCATTCTTGTTTTCTGTCTCTTTGTTGTGCACTAATGGCACAAGATCCCCCTTCCACTAGTTCTCTTATTTCTGGCGCTGGATCTTGAAATAATCCCCCTATAGTCAGTGCTGCTCCACAGCCAACAATTGTTGTGCAGGCTCTTACCAATTCCCATCAATCAGTCTCGATTCAGCTCTCCCACCATAACTATGTTTTTTGGAGAGCCCAAATGGAGCCATATCTTGCCGGGCAAGGTGTGCTCGGTTATGTAACAGGGATTTTCCTTGCCCTTCTCCCACTCGCCTCGATGCTGCAGGTGTTGCCCAGCCTAACCCAGATTATGCGCGCTGGATCCAACAGGATCAGAAAATCCTGAGTAGCATCAACTCGTCATTAGCAGTCGAGGTCTTCTCTACTGTTGTTGGCAAACGTACGGCCAAAAAGGCGTGGGATGCCTTGGAGACCTCTCTTGCCTCGTCCAACCAAGCCAGAAGAATGGCTATTCACTCTGCTCTTCAGCAGATCTCTCAGCTACCAGAAGAACCAGTGATGCAATATCTGAATAGGGCCAAGCGTTTGTCGGATGAGCTTGCCGCCAGTGGTCAGACCATGACCCCAACTGATTTTCAGATAAGTTTAATTCGAGGTCTTCAACCTGAACTTAAAACTTTTGCCACTACTGTAACTGCTCGGCCAGAACCACTTTTTTTTGTAGAATTGCAGGGTGCTCTCATGAGTTATGAGTTTCTGCATAACGACCCTCTTAAGTCCCTTGCCCTCGACACCACTGCTTCTTTAAAGAAGGCGAAAGAGCCACCTATTTCTTCTCCCTCGGTTCATGTGGTGCAGAAGCAGCCTTTTCCATCCAATCAATGCGGTGGACATGGTCGCCGTAGTAGGGGCGGTCGTGGTGGCTGAGGCACTCCCCACAATTTTTTTATCCACGGTCTTATCGTCCTCAAGACTCCAATCGCCTAAAATGCCAGATTTGCAATAAGTGGGGTCATACTGCGGCACACTGCTACCAGTGCCACTCTACTGCCACTGTCAACACTGTCTCACAGTCCTATGCTCCTTATTCTGCCGAACAATGGTTCCCTGATACGAGAACCAGTCATCATGTCATACTGAATCAGTATAATCTCCAACAATACAGTGAATATCCAGGACATGACATGGTACAGGTTGGCAGTGGACAGGAATTGGCCATCGTGGGTGTAGGTAATGCTTCCTTTTCTACCCTAACTCGCCCTTTACATGTTCATAACATTCTCCATGTTCCACATATCACTAAGTCTCTCCTTTTTGTTCAATAATTTGCAAAAAATTTTGCAAAAAATAATGCCGTCTTTTTTGAGTTTCACCCTGATTTGTTCTTTGTAAAGGATCGAGTCAGCAAACAAATCCTGCTTTCCGGTCAGAGTAACAATGGCCTCTACATATTTGCTTCTCGGCCCTCTGGTGGTAGTTGTCACGCACTTTCCGTTACTCGGGTTGAAGACATCACTTGGCACCAAAGACTTGGGCACCCACACTTCCAAGTTCAACAGCAGACCTTTTCTTGGTTCAGTCTTCCAATTATATCTACCTCTCCTTCCGGTTCTTGTCTGTCTTATCCAATGGGCAAATTAGTGAGAAGTCATTTACCTTTGTCCAGTACTCGTTCAAATAAACCTTTAGAATTAGTTTTTACGGATGTTTGGGGACCATCCCCGTATTCTGCCCTTGATGGGTCTCGTTTTTATGTTATATTCTTGGATGATTTTAGCAAGTATTTGTGGATTTATTGCATTTCAAAGAAATCAGATGTTTATGATGTTTTCCGCAAATTTCAGTCTCAGGTAGAACGATTCTTTGACACTAAAATTCAGAGTGTTCAGAGTGATTGGGGGGGTGAGTATCGCTCCTTACATAAATGGTTTTAGCAGTGTGGCATCACCCACCGGGTTCAATGTCCACACACCCATGAGCAACAAGGCTCCGTTGAACGCAGACATCGACAAAATTTTTTTGGCACTTTGCGATGGAAACTGCCGTGTTTTTGATCAATCGATTACCCACCAAAGTTTTACAACATAAATCTCCTTATGAGGTTCTTTTTTCACGCAGTCCAGACTACAGTTTTCTAAGGGTTTTTGGGTGTCTTTGTTACCCGTATTTACGTCCATATAATAAGCACAAGTTTCAATTCAGATCCACCCCCTGCGTCTTTTTGGGTTACAGTCCATTGCATAAGGGTTATAGGTGTCTAGATTATCTTACCCAACAAATTTACATAGCTCGTCATGTTAAATTTTTTGAACAAATCTTTCCTTACGTGTCAGCCAAGTCTGAATCACTACATCAGCCGACTGCTTCAACGTGGGTGTCTGTGCCTTTGCATGTCTTCTTCCCAGAGACCGGATCCGTGTCAACCACTAGCTCCAAAAACTCTCCTCAAACTCCAGTCTTGTCACGAAAGTTAGCTCCCACCCCAGTCCCTACATCCGCACCTGATACACAATCCTCGTCTACTCGAAACTCTTCTCCCACTCCACTTCCAAACACTGCTCCTACACCAAATTCCTCTCGACTTATCTCTCATCTCCAACTGCTTTTTGACAAACCTAGACTATCCCCCACTACATTACCTGCCTCTTCTTCATCCAGTCCAACTCAAACACCAGCACCATCTCCTCCAACACCCTTGCCTAGAATGACACTAAGAGCCAACCCGAAGCCTGTCAACCGTTTCTCCCCATCCAATTATTTGTTATAGAAAAACACAGACCCAACAACAGAACCTACATGCTTCAGTGGAGCCACCAAACATAAGGTGTGGCGCACTGCCATGCAAGAGGAGATTAATGCACTGATCTGGAATAACACATGGTCACTGGTTCCATATAAGAGAACTATGAACTTGGTTGGAAATAAATGGGTTTATAGGATTAAAAAGAAGGCAGATGGAACTGTGGAGCGTTATAAAGCAAGACTTGTTGCTAAGGGATTTCATCAGAGAGAGGGTATTGACTTTCAAGAGATATTCAGCCCTGATGTTAAGCCAACAATAATTCGCACGGTACTCAGCTATGTCGTGTCTTGTAATTGGCGGGTCAGACAGCTTGACATACGGAATGCTTTCCTTCATGGAACACTGGATGAAGAAGTATATATGCTTCAGCC
This sequence comes from Turnera subulata, assembly GCA_028386065.3. Taxonomy (NCBI): domain Eukaryota; kingdom Viridiplantae; phylum Streptophyta; class Magnoliopsida; order Malpighiales; family Passifloraceae; genus Turnera; species Turnera subulata. Next base: position 16,458 of record JAKUCV010004360.1, read on the forward strand.
ACAAGGATTCATCGCCGATGATAAGCCACACCATGTCTGTCGATTAAACAGATCACTATATGGCCTCAAGCAGGCCCCGAGAGCTTGGTATAAGCGCCTCAGTGACTTCCTTCTGACTGTTGGTTTTCGAATTTCCAAGTCTGACTCTTCTCTGATGATCTATTGAGACTCTACTACTATTGCTTATGTGTTAATTTACGTCGATGATATTTTAGTTATAGGAAATAACATAAGGTTTCTCAATGACTTGATTTATTGCTTGGGCATTGAATTCTCTGTTCGGGACCTCGGAACAGTCAGTTATTTCTTAGTGGTTGAGTTCACTCCAACAACTGAAGGATTATTACTCACCCAACGGAAGTATATCACTGATCTTCTTCGAAAGGCAGGCCTCAAAGATTGCAAAAACCGGTGCAAACACCGGCTTCAACAAGCAAGAAGTTAACAAAGACTGGTAGCAAGTTGTTTTCAGACCCAACTTTATATAGACAACTCGTTGGATTCTTGCAATATCTTGGATTGACCCGGCCCGATATCATCTTTTGTGAATAAAGTGAGCTAGTTTATGCACCAACCGACCGATGACCATTATCAGGTAGTGAAGCGCATCTTGCGCTATCTCAAGCATACAGTCCATTATGGCTTACATCTATATCGCCATCAGGACAATGGGATACAAGTTTATACTGATGCCGACTGGGGAGGAAGTGTTGATGATGGTAAATCGATAGGAGGGTACCTAGTCTACCTTGGCAAAAATCTAATCTCTTGGTCTTCCAGGAAGCCGAGTACAAGGCTGTGGCTGATGGCTCGGCAGAAGTACAATGGGTGCAAGCATTACTTGGAGAATTGGGAATAAAACATTCTACACCCATGGTTTGGTGTGATAACATTGGTACAACCTATCTCAGTCACAATCCTATCCAACACACACGCACAAAGCATGTAGCGTGGGACTATCATTTTGTCCGAGAACAAATTGCAGCCAAACAACTACGAATCCAGTTTGTTAGCAGTGAAGGCCAACTAGCTGATATTCTAACAAAGGCTCTGCCGCTGAAGCGTTTCCAGTTTTTGTGTTCCAAATTGAACCTTTGCCCTGCACCCGGATCAGTTTGCGGGGGAGTGTCAGTAGAAGTGTAGATAATCACAATCCTGTGATGATGATAATCGTAAACTTGTATAGAGTCTCATCGCTTCACACTCCAACTATATTGGAGTTCTATTGGATGTATACTACTCACCCAACTGTAACCCTACTGATCAGTATATAATAAACATCACATGACTGCATCAGGTCATGCAAATATTCTACAACACTACAACATCTATTTTTTTGTGTTTCTATAAATAATATGGTTCTGATTTGTAAAGCTTCTCCAAGATGAAGGTCAATAAGATAATATTCGGGTGATCGGGTCAAGCACCTTTTTGGGCCCTAGAGTTTCGCGTTTGTCCCCCTTTGTATATTAAGGAATTTTTCTGTCTCTTTTGTATACCCCGGGTTTAGAATTTTGTCCCTTTTCTGTACCTCAGGTAGCCCGGCGATGACGTGGCTATTTGCCCGGGTCCACTTGACACGTGTCGGATCTTTATCGGACCACGTGGTTTAAAAAGTGGGACACACCTTTTTTCCAGATTTTTAATTTCCAAAAGTTACAAAAATTATTATGCAATTTTTAAATTGAAATACCAATTGGTTGGTCCGATTTTATTTCTAGTTTACCCAATACGGTCTGAATTAAAATAAAACCTGCCCCAATCAATTTATTCCTGTCATTTTCTTTTTTTCTCTTTTCTCTTTTCTTTTTCTCTTTTTTTTTTCTCTTCATCTTCCTCCCCTACTCACCGGCACCCACGCTTCTCCATTTTTTTTCTTCTCTTCCTTCCTCTCCTCTCCTCTTCGCGCGACACCCACACCGCCGAGCACACCGCCGCCTCGATCTTCCCCTTCACTGCAACCCCTCCTCTCGTGCCGCCTCTCTTCCCCATCAATCGCCTCCCCTGAATTAGATCTCGACCAAACCACTCCCGGTGATTGAGCTTCGTTGCCGACCACCCCAAGTCGCTGCTGAGGAGGAGCTCGTTGAACACGCCTCAAACATGGTCAAAAAAGCCCGCGCAACCTCTGCTCATTCTTGCTTATCTCTACCATAACCTCTACCCTCGATGGTAGCATTCGAGGGTCTGATCGGAGGATGCAGTGGAGGAAGAGGTGGTGGAGGCAAATTTGGTGGGGAAGGCAGAAGAGGTGGGAGGCGGGAGGGAAACAGATGCTCTTGGGGGAAGAGAAGTGGGAGGCGGATGCGGCGAGGGGAGGAGGGAGAGGCGAGGTGAGGCATGAACGTTTCGTTTTTTTTTTAAATTAAAAATATACTGGAAAGGCAAAGGCTTTGAGTGTTTTTTTTTTAAAATTAAACTTAATATGAAATTAAAAATTAAATAATTATATTACGTGTCACTATCATCACCTTTCTTTCATAAATCAATCAGTTAAACCTCAAATCAAATTAGGCGAATCGGGATGAAAATCGGGTTAACCAGCCCGGTATATGAATTAAAAAATTGAAAAATAATTTCTATAATTTTGGAAATAAAAAATATGGCAAAATTGGTGGGTCCTACAATGTTTTCCATGTGGCTTCAATAAGTTCGCAACACGTTCAAATAGACTCGGGCAGCTGGCCATGTCATCCCCCAGGCTGCCCGGGGTACATAAAAGGGACAGAATTTGAAACTCGGGGTATACTAAAGGGACACAAAAACTCCTAGGTATAAAAACGGGACAAATACGAAACTCTAGAATATAAAAGGTGTCCGACCAATCATATTGCTTCCTTGTCTCTTGCCCGTGCCAAAATTTCGCCAAATGGGGGCCATCCAATCCATATCTCCAGTTTATGGGCACATATAATGATATAAGCATAACAAATGGTTGCCACATCGAAATTCAAAATTACTATGTTGGGTTTGTCTAATTGGCAAGGGACTAGGTTCTACTTGAGAATCTTATTGTGTGCCGTTATTGGTTATATTTCATTATTAGAAGACTCACCCATCATAACCAAATGGACGATTCTGATAAAATCCAAATTAATCAGTGCAAAATTTCGGATACTAAATAGAAAAATGAAAAGAAAAAATACAAGTGGAACTACTATATATATATCCTATTAATTAACAGTAAGGAAATCCTCCCTAACTATGGAGAAATATCCATGCTTTAGGACGTCATCCAATTTTTGGGGAGAGAAATTTTACTACCAAATTCTTTTTTGGGAGAAATTCCAAAAGCATATTACTACTAAATTATTTGGTAGTTTTCTACCCTAAAAGTTAGATATGGTTTAGGTACCAAACAATGATAAGAGATAATCCTTATTACCAATTAGCATTGGTTGCAGTGGTAAAGCGTACTGCATTCCCCTTAAACCCCAAGGTCCAGGTTTCGAGTCCTGGTGGAAGCGGGTGTATGGAAATTATGCTATTGGTAGTGGTCCCACCTCACAAGGGGTGCATCGAGCCATGGGGAGAGATTAGTCCGGTAGTCGACTGGGATACTCTTCTAGCATCAAAAAAAAAAAAAGAGATAATCCTTATTCCATAGCCAGAGTTAGTTAGGATAATATACCTTTGTAATTCACATTATATACTCGCATTGTATATTTGTTAGTAGTTTAGTCTATCTGTAACTAGTGTAATGATGATGCATATTAATATGATTAGAGGTAATCAGTGTCACTATCCTGATTACTTTTTCTTCAAACAAAGGAGAAACTTTTATCAAAGAAACTTTTATCTCTTTAATTACATAAACCCTCAGCATGGGAACTACAAAAGAAATTCTCGGAAATAATTAATGAAGTTATAAAAATTACATATCTCACTTATTTGTTTACTAGCACTTAAAGCTATATTTTGTTCTTTAGGATAAATATAATACGCCATATCTAAGGTGAACCAAGATCCAAACTTGATATTAGATTATAGGATTTTCTCCTCTCTCTCTTTCTGATACGGCAACACTACCAGAACAAAGCTAGATAGCACCTCCGATTCAATCGAGTCACCAAGATCAGAAATCAATTCAACCAAAAGCTTTAGTGATTACCTCTATCACCTCAAAACACAACAAAGGCGTTAAGCAACAATAGAGTAATAAACACAAGGAATCTTGTAAACGCCGCAAGCAATTCAATTACTTGATAAGTAAACACAATCCCTAAAATAAACAAGAGAGAAATCCATCTAACTTGCAAAACAAGGTTTAAGAGAACCTCCAACTTTATTAGCAAAATAGCTATCAATAAACAATATTCATCATCCTTCCAAATATGAACCCCAAGGGTCTTATTTATACTAGTCCAATACTAAACCCTAATGGACTTGGACTTGTAACTAAAATAATAAAATAAAATAAAACGACTTTATGTTACTATTCACGCGGGTACTATTCACGTGAATAGTAACCCTAACTCCAAAGTGGATTGGATTTGTAATTCCAATTCCCTAATGGACTAGGCTTTATAAATAAAAATAAACCCAACTTAAATAACTAAAGCCTAACAATTAATGGCCCAAATAATAAATAACACCAAGCCGAAATTATAATCCATAAATAATAAAATTCGGCTAAACTAAAATAATAAAAATAATTGATGTCGACATGGGCCCCACTTTCTCCAGCTAGATTGTCATTGTGGGCCCCACTCTTCTCCAAGCTTATTCTCCATCTCTTCTTGAATTTCTTGTGAGAACGAATCTTGGACATGATTCTAAAAGTGAGCTTGTGATGATGAACTTTGAGCTTGTTAGAATACATCCAAGTTCCTTGCTTGTCGTTATTGCTTCCTCCATTGTCGCCTTGGCGTGCATTATTCTTCCAGTCTCTAAGCTTGTCTAGGTGATTTGCATCATTCCCTCCCTCCTCAAAGCGATTCGTCCTCGAATCGATTCCTACAAAATCAATAGGAGAAAATTCAGCAACATCAAAAATAGTATGAACAATATACTCACCTTGTGAACCAATCTTAATGCGCAGAGGACCAAGCTTGAGGCACCTAGCTTCTCCTCCCGGTTCAAGCATAACACAATTAGCACTCTTTTGTTCATCCCTAAAGATTAACTCAGAAGCATGCATAACAAGTAACTTATATGGATGATAATTAATAAAACAAGAATTTAAATTACTCATCATGTTGTCCAATTTAGGCATTAAAGTCATAGAAAAGGAACTTAAAACTTGATGCTCCCTTTTGATTGTAATCGGCGCCCTATGTATAAAACCTTCTTCTCCTAGGGCCGGCAATCTTTTAGGACAAGCAGCTTTAGGAACCTGCAAAAGAAACACATCACATCTAGAAAGACAAGGGTTAAGGTTAGCTTCAAACCAAGCTTCCTTGTATAAGAGTACAAACAAACTCTTCTTTTCCTCATATTCAACCCTCACTTCTCTCTCATTTGAGCCCTTTAACACAATTTCTTTTGAGGCTTCTTTTATCTCTTTTCTTCTCTCACTCTCGGCTTCCTCTTTCTTTTCTTCTCTTTTATTTTCTTTTGAACTCTCCTCTCCTTTTGCAAGGCTCTCAGCCTTCCTCTCTAGCTCACCTTTTGCAAGGCTCTCAGCCTTCCTCTCTTTCTCACTAGTGTTACAAAATTCGGCCTCTTTCTCCTTCTGCCATGCTTCCACTTGACTTTTAACATGCAATTGATCCCCTTCAACTTCCTTTGGAGGCAAGGGTGCAAGTGAAACTCTCCTTTCTCCCATGGTAAAAGAATACCTATTCTTGAACCCATCATGCACAACTCTTCTATCATATTGCCATGGTCTCCCAAGCAATATATGGCATGTATCCATAGGCACAACATCACACAACACTTGGTCAAAATAACGGCCAATAGAAAAAGAAACAAGGACTTGTTTGGTTACCTCAATTTCTCCCATGCCATTCGTCCTTTGTAGGCGATAGGATCTAGGATGCTCCAAACACTCCAATCCTAAACTTTCCACCATATATGTGCTCACCATGTTAGTGTCGCTTTCCCCATCAATTTTAACACTCATGGCCTTCTCATTCACCAAGCATCTTGTATAGAAAAGTTTATCCCTTTGCCCAACATCATCTTCTTTGACTTGAGCATTCAGCACACGCCTAGTATCCGGAAATTCTTCCTTAGGTACTTTTCCATAGTCAAAATGCACAAGATTCGGATTCCTAGCCTTTTGCATCCTCGTTGCACTATTAGCTGAAGTCTCTCTATGCCAATCATCATTGTAATACTCTTCAAGGCTCTTGGAATCTTGGTGCAATGTCTGGTGCTTTTGAGGCAGCTCCCTATAGTAATAAGCAGGAACAAATCTCTTCCTCATAATTTTCTTCATCTCAGTCCAAGTGTCGATAGGTTCCTCATAATTGTACCTCCTGTCCAACATAAAGTTGTTCCACCAAACCAAAGCATAGTCAGTAAACTCATCAACCGCCAATTTTACCTTCTTTGCCTCAGTGTAGCTATGGCAATCAAATATCATCTCCACTCTTTTCTCCCACTTCAAATAAGCTTCTGGATCATTTTTGCCTTGAAAAGAGGGAATCTTCATCTTGATGTCTCTAGCATACATATCAGTTCGATCAACATATCGACCTCCATAGGCTCCTCTATCGTATCTCGAATATTCCATGATGTTAACCTGCAAGAAAGTGTTAGTAGAAAATAATTCCTCACCACTCTCTCACGTGTTTACACTCCTTTTGTGTTCTCTCGTGTTTACACTCAATGGCAATATATTAACACTCGCCTCTTTCCTCTCTTGAATTATCACTTTGTTTATTCTTTGGGATCAGTAAATCTTATCAAATAATAAAAAAAAAAACCTGCAACACTTCAAGAAAGAGTCAAAGATTTCCTATCAAGAAAATAGACAATTCAACTCTAGAGGCAAAATTAACTCCGGAAAGAAAAGATAGTCACACACAAGGAACAAGTAAATTGTATGTGATGATTCTTGTAGTAATTGAACAATAAGAGACAAAGATTGCTCAATTAGAAAAGCTGAAATAAATCAAGACAAAATAAGCAGAAAGAAAGAAAAATTACCCAACTAGATATCCTAACAATCAACCCGCGGAAAGTATCCCAACAAGTCAAGAATTTTCTGCAATCAATGATCTCCTTGCCGAAATCTCAAACCTTCAATTTTTTTTTGATGATATAGTCCTGATGATGCCGACTAAACAAAAAGCAATAGTCTCTTTTTTTTTTTGGTAGTAGTGCTAGACTAAGTCGGCTGAACAACAAAAGCAAAAACCACAATTTTTTTTTTTTATATAGTTGTAAGTCGACAACTCACAAAGACAACAAATTGAATAGTAAGGTACAATGACAACACACCAACTAAGTTGACAGCACACACAACCGAAACTTTTTTTTTGTTTTTTTTCTGTGTGAACAGTAGCACCGATGAACAGTCACAGTGAACAGTACTATGAACAGTGACGGTGAACAGTAACTCGAAACTCTTTTTTTTTTTTAAATATAAATTTCGGCAACACAAAGAACACAAAGAACAGAAAACTAAATTGCAGAAAAGTAAAGGGATACGTAGTTGAAATTGATACCTAGGCTCCGCTACCAAGATGATACGGCAACACTACCAGAACAAAGCTAGATAGCACCTCCGATTCAATCGAGTCACCA
>JAKUCV010004360.1:32943-68273 GCA_028386065.3 Turnera subulata
TTCCACCTCCAAGACGCAAGAGCTCACTGAATCGGACTCTAGCGATGACGATCAGGAACTCGGACTTGTCATCCGCAAATTCCACAAATTCATGAAGAAGGAATTTGTAAAGAAAGGGAGAAAGATGTCCGGACCACCCAAATGCTATGGGTGTGGAGAGAGTGGGCACATCAAGCCCAAATGCCCCAAAGCAAAGGAGGAAAAGGAGAAGAAGTCCTACAAGAAGCAAAGGGCATACATCTCATGGGGAGGCAATTCCGGTGATGAATCATCCGATAGCGATGAAGAAGAAACGGCTAACCTATGTCTCATGGCAAGGGAAGAACCGGAGGAGGTAAGTACCATTTCTCCAAATGAAAATTTTACATATGAAGAATTACAAAATGCATTTGATGAGCTTTATGGTGAATTCATTTCTATTTCTAAAGTGAATAAGAGTTTGAAGAAACAAGTTATAACTTTAGAAAACGACAAGGAAAATGTGTCTAATGAGAATAAGAATCTTAAGGAAGAAAATAAGATTCTAGACACACCTAAGGAATGTGTATCATGTGGCTCTTTAAAAGAACAAAATAAAAAATTAGCATGTGAAAATGAGAAGCTGAAGGATGAAAATAAGATGCTAGGAAAGAACAGTATAGAGGAATGTTCATCATGTATACCTTCAAGGAAACAAGTTGAACAACTTGAAACAACCTTGAAGAAGTTTAATACTCCTCATAAGAATCTGAATTCTATGCTAGGTAACTTACAATCTACTAGGCATGGAATAGGTTTTAGGAATGAACCTAAAAGACATAAAGTTGAATCAAAGAAACCTAAGGTACAACCTAAGGTAAACAAAGTGAGTAATGTGCATAAGTATAGGAAACATAGTAACTACTATCAACCTAGAAGAATGCATAACCCAAATGTCATTTGTCATTATTGCAATAGAATTGGACATATTGCTCCTGTTTGTTTCACTAGGCATAGGCATTGGGCTCAAGAAGAAGCTCATAACCACTATGCACCTAACACTCAAGGACTCAAGAAGATTTGGGTACCTAAATCTCATTGATTTGATGTTGTAGGTATGCTTGAAGGCATCAAGTGTACTTTGGTACCTTGATAGCGGATGCTCCAAGCACATGACAGGAGAAGCATCCAAATTTTTGCAAATAAAGCCATCAAATGGAGGAAACGTTGTCTTTGGAGACAACAACAAAGGAAAGATCATCGGCATTGGCTCGGTTGGCAAAGATGAGTCTTCCTCCATTGATAATGTTTTACTTGTTAAGGGTCTTAAACACAATCTCCTAAGCATAAGTCAATTATGTGATAAGGGAAAAAGTGTAATCTTTGATTCCAAGTCATGCACCGTAGAACGTCTTAGTGATAATAAGATCATTCTACAAGGTGATAGAATTGACAATATTTATATGGTTAACTTAGAAGAGTCTTCATCAAAATTTCAAAATGTCTATTGAGCAAAGAAGATGATATGTGGTTATGGCATCGTAGAGTAGGTCATGTTAATATGAAAATGCTAAACAAACTAGTTAATCAAGACTTAGTAGTTGGCATTCCAAAAATTAAATTTGAGAAGGATTCCATATGTGATGCATGTCAAAAGGGGAAGCAAGTGCGAGCTTTGTTTCATTCTAAAAACGTTGTCTCAATATCTAGACCACTTCAACTTTTGCACATGGATCTCTTTGGTCCCTCACATATTAAAAGTTTTGGAGGGAACTATTATGTTTTTGTTATTGTGGATGATTATACTAGATTCACTTGGACTTTGTTCCTTACTCATAAAAGTGAAGCATTTGATACATTCAAGAGCTTTCTTAAGAAAGTTCAAAATGAAAAAGGTTGTCTAATTGCTTGCATTAGAAGTGATCATGGAGGAGAATTTGAAAACAATCATTTTTCAGCTTTTTGTGATAAACATGGCATTGAGCAATTTCTCAGCCCCTCGGACACCACAACAAAATGGCGTTGTTGAACGCAAAATCGGTGTCTTGAGGAAATGGCAAGAACTATGCTCAATGAGGCTAACATTCCTAAGTATTTCTGGGCTGATGCAGTGAGTACGGCTTGCTACGTGTTAAACCGAGCAATCATTAGGCCATTACTCATGAAAACGCCCTATGAATTATACAAGGGAAGAAAAACAAATATTTCCCATCTTAGAGTCTTTGGCTGCAAATGTTTTGTGCATAATAATGGAAAAGACAATTTGAGAAAAATTAATGCAAAATCTGATGAAGGCATCTTTCTAGGCTATTCATTGCGCAGCAAAGCGTATAGAGTTTTTAACAAACGAACCTTGAGTGTTGAGGAGTACCCTCATGTTGTATTTGCAGAGAATAATACTCGCTCGGCGAGAAAGGATTTCTGTGATGATCTTGTAGGTACACTTGAGAAGATGTCATTGGATGATAAGGAAGAAGAAGATATGCAAGACAATTTTGGAAGAAAGGAGGCACTTCAACCGAACCTACACCTCAACAAGAAATGGAGGCTGCACCTCAACAAGAAGAACCAAGCCCTATGGAAGACATGCAAGAAACAACGGTTGATATCAACCAAGAATTACCTAGAGCATGGTGAGAGTCCAAAGATCATCCCCTTGACACGGTAATAGGTGATATCAACCGCGGAGTAAGTACTCGAAATTCTCTTAGAGATAACATAGGGCACATTGCATTTGTTTCACAAATTGAACCTACAACTATTTCTGAAGCGATTAATGATGAACATTGGACCTTGGCTATGCAAGAAGAGCTAAATCAATTCAAACGTAATGATGTTTGGGAATTGGTTCCAAGGCCTATTGATCACACAATAATTGGCACGAAATGGGTGTTTAGAAACAAACTAGATGAAAATGGCATAATAACTAGAAACAAAGCTAGGTTGGTAGCAAAAGGTTACAATCATGAAGAAGGAATTGATTTTGAAGAAACATATGCACCTGTTGCACGTCTAGAAGCTATTCGTCTTTTGCTTGCATTTGCATCATTTATGAATTTCAAACTTTATCAAATGGATGTCAAAAGTGCATTTCTAAATGGCTTCATCCAAGAGGAAGTATATGTTGCTCAACCTCCTGGATTTGAAGATCACACCTTTCCCGATCATGTTTTCAAACTCAAGAAAGCACTCTACGGTCTCAAACAAGCTCCAAGAGCTTGGTATGAACGCTTGAGTAAATTTCTTTTGGATAATGGATTCACTAGAGGGAAGGTTGACACCACCTTGTTCATTAAGAACAAACATCATAACATTCTTTTGGTTCAAATTTATGCAGATGATATTATTTTTGGTGCCACTAATGAGTCTTTGTGCAAGGAATTCTCTAACATGATGACCAGTGAGTTTGAGATGTCCTTGATGGGTGAGTTGACATTCTTCCTCGGTTTACAAGTCAAACAAATGAAGGAAGGAACATTCATCTCCCAATCCAAGTATTATAAGGAGCTGCTCAAGCGCTTTGAAATGGACAACTCCAAGCAAATGGCCACACCAATGAGCACTTCCATACATTTAGACAAAGATGAGAAAGGTATTGAAGTTGACATTAAGAAATATCGAGGTATGATCAGATCACTTCTTTACCTTACGGCAAGTAGGCCGGATATCATGTTTAGTGTTTGTTTATGTGCAAGGTTTCAATCTTGTCCTAAAGAGTCTCATCTTAAGGCTATAAAACGAATCATGAAATACCTTGTAGGCACTATAAATGTTGGCTTATGGTATCCAAAAGGCACTACACATCATCTTGTAGGATATTCAGACTCTGATTTTGCAGGCTGCAAATTAGATCGAAAAAGCACTAGTGGAACATGCCATTTGCTAGGTAGCTCTTTAGTCTCATGGTTTAGCAAGAAACAAGCTAGTGTTGCATTGTCTACCACCGAAGCGGAATACATTGCCGCTGGAAGTTATTGTGCACAAATTCTTTGGATGAAACAACAATTAAAAGACTATGGTCTAAGCCTTAGTTATGTGCCTCTTAAATGTGATAACACAAGCGCCATAAGCTTGACCAAGAACCCTGTTCTTCATTCTAGAACAAAACATATAGATATTAGGCATCACTTCATTAGGGATCATGTTCTCAAGGGAGATGTAGCTATCGAATTTGTTGAAACAAAATCTCAACTAGCTGACATCTTCACAAAACCCTTAGACAAAGAGTCATACTTTCGAATTCGAACTGAACTTGGTACACTTGACTCTACATTAATGTAATCCATGCATTCCTCACATATCTCTTTTTGAACATTACTTACTTGAGTGTCGGAGGCTCCCCTAATTTTGATTTGCAGGTACTCCCCTTCCTAAAGGCAACAAGATAGGGGGAACAAGATATGCTAGCAGTGTTATTGCACATCATCATTTCTTTTTTGCTAATGCCAAAAGGGGGAAGATAAAAAGAGAAGTATATGCAACAAGATAGGGGGAATCATGGGAATCATTATGTGAAAAATATAGGGGGAATTGTTGTTATAAATATTGGCATATACTTCTAGTTGTTTGTCATTATCAAGAAGGGGGAAATTGTTAGAACTCATGGTTCATTACAGGTTTTGATAATCGACAAACCAATTCCAGATCGTGACAAAGATGAAGCAAAAAGAAATGAAGTCAAACCAATCCTCAAGCAAAAGAAACCATTCAAGAGCAATGGAACAAAGTGAATGAGCACAAGAATTGAAGAATTGAAGAGCCAAGAAAGAAGAGTTAGAAACATAAATTGTACAAGGTATAACACTCAACTCTTCTAGGACATTGGCTCTAAGTAAGATAAAATTTGCTCATGCATCACATAAACATATTTCAAACACCAAACTATTTTTTGAATCAATAACATCGATGTTATGTTTTTAAAACATCGATGTTCTGCCTTCCAACAAATTTCCAAAACAGGCAGTAGGCAAATAACATCGATGTTGGCATCCTAAACATCGATGTTCTAGTGACCGTTGCTTTTAAAATTAGTCATAACATCGATGTTCCCATTTGTAACATCGATGTTCCATATGGTCAGTTTCAATTTGTTTTTGCCGAGCCAAAATAACATCGATGTTGCCTTCTAAACATCGAAGTTCCTGCCTTCAAAGAATTTTCCAAAAATTGGCAGTAGGCAAATAACATCGATGTTGGATACCTAAACATCGATGTTCTCATGACCGTTGCATTTGAAAATATCCTTTACATAAGCAAAACATCGATGTTGGATTTCATAACATCGATGTTCTTCAATGGTCAGCTTTAATCGTTTTTCACAGAAGCAAAATAACATCGATGTTGTGAATTAAACATCGATGTTCTTCAAGAATCAGTTTTCATCTCAATTTCACAGAAGCAAAATAACATCGATGTTGGGTTATAAAAGATCGATGTTCCTCACATGATGATTTAATGGGTTTTACACAGAATCAAAATAACATCGATGTTGGGTTTGAGAACATCGATGTTGTAGTTACCGTTAGTCCAAAAATTCAAATTTGCTGGACAAAACATCGATGTTGAGAATTAAAACATCGATGTTATGGTCGTTATTGCTGACAACTTTTAGCACCCACTATGTTTTGTTTAAAGCTTTCTCTTGGGTGGATTTCAAACGGCTCCATAACTTTTCAGAGCTACAAATTGAGCATTTTCAGCTCTGTTTCAACACCAATCAACTCTCTACATTCATGCTATTCATTCATACATCCATTACAAATCCTAATTGAGCCAATATCTTTTGAGGATTGAGAGTTGCCTTTTTGAGCTTAAATTCTGTAACTCATATCTACTCTTGTGAGAGCTTTTGTTTGAGTGATTGTATTGCTATGCACCTTAAGGGCGGTTAGTTCCCTTGTTGAGATTCATAGGAAGAGGGTATATCTTCTTGTGTGAGAAGTCTTGAAGTGAGGTATCTTCAAGCAGGAAATTAGAGTTTCTTGGGACTAAAACTCTAGTTTGTAACGGTTTGTTAAGCACCCGTAAGCTTAACACTAGATAGTGAAATCTTCAAGTGAGACTTGAAGGACTGGATTAACCACAAGTTAGTTGTGTGTGAACCAGTATAAAATCCTTGTGTCCTTCAATCTTTAATTCCGCATTTATTTCCTTCTCATTTTGTTTTAATCCGATAAACGCTATTCACCCCCCCTCTAGCGTAGGTCTATTGTTCTAACACTAAAGAGGTTTAGCATGCAAGATTCCAAGAAGGGTTTCTTGCTCATGTCACATGGCATATCTCTCTCAAAGAATCAATGTCCTAGTACGAATAAGGAGAGAGAGCGGATGAGTAAGATCCCTTATGCTTCTACAATAGGATCTGTCAGGTATGCCATGCTATGTACTAGATCGGTTGTCGCTTATGCTTTGAGTGTCACAAGCAGATGCCAATATGATCCCAGTGAAAGTCACTGGACAGCAGTTAAGAATATCCTTAAGTACTTGAGAAGCACTAAGGATGCATTCCCAGTTTATGGAAGCGTTGATGGGCTTGTTGTAAAGTGTTATAAGGATGCTAGCTTCCAAACTGACAGGGATGTTTTTAGACCGCAATCAGGTTATGTTTTTTTTTTGTCTTGGAGGTGGCGCTGTTTGCTGGAAGAGTTCCAAGCAAGAAACAGTTGCCGACCCTATGACTGAGGCTATACAAAGTTCCACTGAGAACTATGTAGCACATCTTTTGACAGAGCCTCTCATACAGCGGAAGCATGATGGTCATGCTACATCCATTTGTATTAGATACATGGATGATTGGCTTTAGTGCAAGTGGGAGAATGTTAGTAATATGCCCAAAAGCCAATCAGTGGATGATCGTATATAGTCGTGTATATACATTAAGGTTATTCCAATAAATATGATTATGAGATAATCGCTTGTACATATTTATAACCCTAGAATATATATTTGATATATTCTTAAATGTCCCTAGTCGATTATTATTATGGATGGGTTATAATAATAAATTAAGACTAGCGTATGTTGAGAATTTATATGTGATATGAATTCTACATACGGGTACAAGTTGGAGAACTTGTGGACTGGACCGACCCACATAAGAATGCTACATGGAGCGTTATATGTTTGTCGATAGCGATTCTTATATGTATTGTCCTTAAACCTGAGATCGTCAAGGTTCCCAACATGTGAGTCATATACTTTGATATTATTCCTAGTCATCCGTAACTGGGTGGACTTAAGGGTAATCATTGGGTATATGATAAGTGTGTAGTGGGTTTTGTATGATCCAGAGGGGATTCGTCTAACCCATATAACGGGTATATTATCGGATGGTTTCTTGATAGAGTTGAACTGTAAATGCACGGCCGTGCTGGGATTATGATATGGTGATATCATTGGTATCCGTTTTACACAGTTAACTCGAGGATCAAGAAACATATACGAGATTGACATATTCCATGTCTCGGTTTAATCTTGATAATGAGACGAAGGGACGATGACATGTTTCGAGGCATTTAGAATCAGTACTGATCTTGTCGTTCGGGTAGCAATGATGTGTTGCTAGACGCCGCTCTTTGCTTATAATTGTAAAATGGGATTTTACAATTATTGCCGAATGTTACAAGTGCCTACAGGGTCACACACATAGAACCGTTGATTCGAGCAGGTGGTTGAACCGTGGTTGGACCGGTTTGTGGTTGGACGACGGTCGGACCGTGGTTGGACCAGGTTCATTTTGGGCTGGTTGGTTCACTGATTGTCAGCATTATTGAGCCACTTTAGGTGCTGTGTTTGTTGATAAGGTTTAGTGGAGACATTATTATGTGTAGACATAATTGTGGTGGGTAATGGGCCAATGTGTTGGCCATAACCTCCACTATCTCCATTAGCCTTAGATGTGTGGATTGGAGTGATCTGATCACTTCCTCTCCTTCATGCCATTCACTGAGTTTTTCAAAGCATCCTTGAGAGTGTCTTGAGAGCTTCTGAGTTTTGAGAGTAAAACACACATATACCCTTCTTTGAGAAAGAAGAGAGACACCACACAAAGCTCCCAAAAATCCTGTTGCTAGCACACCAGCTCGGGAGAGCTCGAAGTTGGAGATCGTGTGACGATTTCGGCTTGATCATGGTTCGTGTGGACACCGTAGAGGGGCGGGATACCTTGTCTTGCTCTTGCTGATTCCGGCACTTCAGTTAGGTGGAAGATCCTAACTGTGTAAGGTACGAAAATTGTTATTCGGTTTATACGCTTCACATGTGTTCCTATGTTGTTTCCAGAAATTCCGCTGCATGTTTTTCTTGTATATGAGTGTCATATAGCATACCGGAAACTTACAAAACCCTCCTTGAAGATCTCATATTATGACGGCCAATTAGGCAAAATGATAGGGGGAACAAAGTAGAACTGAAGGCGAATCCAGAATTTTGGCAACATGATCACAACATCGATGTTGAGTATCACAATATCGTTGTTCAGGTAAGTTCTCTAAACCAATTAAAATTTACATTGGTACATGCTAAATTCACACAAACACACAGGATTTTATTTATTTCATATTTTACAATCACGCTTACAAACACACACACACGCTTACATTATTTATATTACAATACAATCACACATATTTTTTTTAAACAAACATACATACCCATCATAATCTTGCTCTTAACGATTTGGCACAGCAATTATAGAGAAGCTATTAGGGTCATTAACAATGTTAACCCTAACATTATCATTCCATGCAAACCACATTCCACCCGAGTTATTCTGGCCAAGGATTTTAAACCGGTTCACTGTTGGAAAACAGAGAGGGATGAACCCGTGGTTTTCGCCAGGTTGCCATAATGTCTTGGTGAGCAGAACCATGTTCAGTTTGTACTGGTTCTTCAGGTCTCTCAACATTCTTGTAAAATCTTGAGAGCGCCTCGTGATTTCCCTGCAATTCAACACGAGCAGGCGAACCTTTGGCCAAGTTGGCGGTAAGCCAGGGACCCGTGAAGCACTCTGAGCAGTCATTGACAGACGGTAATAGCTTCCTTGTTCTAAGGTTTGATGGGTAGACTCCATTTGAAAACTCTCAAGCCTTTCAAATATGAAGAACATTGTGGCATTGGCGGTACCATAGAAGGATGTTCTAAGTGGGCTTTGACTCTCAAGAAAAATAGTCTCTTCCATGGGTGTGACAAAAAACCTAGAAGAGTAGAGCTCATCAACAAATACTAAGCGAGGAATTCTACCTAGTTCATTAGGCAGATCCTCAGACAGCTCACTTACAATACTATAGGCTAATCGGTTTTTCCTGTCTACGGTTGCACCCTCAACAAAAAAGACAGTGGAAGGGGAAGGCATTCTTGGTTTTGATTTTTTTTTTTTGCTAAACTCTCTTGCTGAAATTGGCTTATAATTTTCTGTGTCTAATGACTTCTATCGTATGCCTATTTATAGAAACACAACTGAGTTGCTTCTTCTCTCAGAAGGTGACCCCTACCAATTTCTAAAGTATCTAGAGATTGTTCAGGAGATGACCCCTACATATCTTTGAAGTATCATAAATAATGTTCAGAAGAAGACCCTTCCAAACTGCTTCAATTTTCAAGAAACTTCTTTTTGAAAAACTTGCCAATTAGTTAAATTATTGCTCAATCAATGTCTACAACCCTACAAATTTTTGCAGTTATCAAAGATTTCCTTTTTGACAATCGTGGTTTTAATTGCATTATTGATTCATCACGGGATTTTCTGTCTGATTAGCTGGGCATCATAGGCAACCAAGGTCCAACTGACAAGACATTTTCTCGAGCCCGGTGTACTTACGACAAGGAGACATCTCCTCATCCTGGCAGGATAGAAATCCAAGAAAATATTTCTTGGGGGTAGAGGCTTCCTTACTACCTCTTAAATTTGTTGCATATGTTTCTATCTTAATAAAGCTTGTATATTTTTGTTACTAACTTGAGCGTTTGAGGCTCGTCTAACTCTGTTTTGCAGGTACATCTCAATTCGGATCACAAGCGAGGATGAACAAAAGGACTTAACTAAGGAAAACAGAGCCAACATCGATGTTGCCCAACATAACATCGATGTTGGATGCAATTCACAACTGGCCGAATGTTCAAAACATCGATGTTTCGTATCACAACATCGATGTTCAGGTAAGTCTTCAAAACTCTCACTACAACATCGATGTTTAGTCATCCCACATCGATGTTTGCATTATTTCACTTAATTTCTCTAAATTTCCGAAGGTCCAAAACATCGATGTTTTGAGGACCAACATCGATGTTTGACCATTTTGATTAAACATCAATTTGGCCAACACAAAAAACTTCGATGTTTAGGTATGCAACATCGATGTTTAAACAATCGGTATGTTTTTTCTTTTTTCAGCAGAGAGCAAAAAACATCGATGTTTGAGTACAAAACATCGATGTTGCATCAAGGGCATGTTTTCTCTTTTTCGGCCGAGTGCATAAAACATTGATGTTCCCTCTAAAACATTGATGTTGGACCGTTGCAGTTCAAAAAAAATAGCCATTGAGCCATCTCAACATCGATGTTCTGGGTCAGAACATCGATGTTTTGCCGTTGTTTTTTTAAAAAATAGCCGTTTGAGGCCTCTAACGGCTACTTTTTGAACCCCTCCATATATATACTCATTTTCTCTGTCTTATTTCACTCCATTTCATTCCATATCCCCTCTTCTTTAATCATGGTTGGTGGAAAGAAAAGTTCCAAAGGAACCGACCCTTTACAAGAGCACCCAACCAAAAGAAGAGGCTCCTCAAGCTCTGTCCATCAATATTTCGTGGAGGGTTCCAACATTTGGTTCACTTCCCGGAATCAACTCAACCATTACCTATCCTTTTCTGCCAAACGAGCCATTGCACCACCACGATACCTCCCCGAGGACTACCCTCATGCGAAGCAATACGCGAACCTTCAACGACTTCTTCAAGAGTCTCATATCTGGGAGTTTGTTACCCGAAGGTGGCATGAATTTAATGCCGAGTTCATCCGAGCCTTTTATTCTACTCTCACCCGAGACGGAGACGTTCTATCCGCACAAGTGAATGGCATTACAATCCAGCTCACCATGGAGCAGTTCGGAACCCTTGCAAAACTTCCTTTCCAAGGACACGATATCTCTGCCTATGGGGGTGATCATTTTCTCACCACCCATGAAGTACCTCTTCTAGCTGAGCTTGGTTTCACGGAGGTGAAAAAAAACCGTTCCGGCTGACCCACCATTCACTCGATAAATCCGGAGTATAGGGTCCTTTTCTATCTTCTCACTCGGGTAATCAAATCGAGAGCCGAAAATCACACATCTTTTTCCACTGAAGATGAGAGGGTTCTTCACGCCATTCTTCACGGGGTGCCCATCAATTGGGCACGTTTCGTCCTCATGCATATGACGGAACATGCAACCAACGATCATCCTCTACCTTATGCTTTCTTGGTCACCAACATTTTGATGGGTGCCGGTATCAATCCGCTGGTAGGAAGTCTAACTCCTCATGCTAAAATTTGGGCAATTTCTGACGCCACCTTCTGAACCGTACAACCTGAGGCTGCTCAACGGCCTGCCCAAGCAGCTGAACAACAAGAAGAAGAACAACCAGCAGGCGCACTTCTCGCACTTCCAGCTCCTGTCCAAGCTCCTCCGGTTACGCTTGAATCTACTGCGGCTTCCCTCCATGCCTTACAACTTAGTGTGAATACCATGGGACTCTCTATCAATACCATGGGACACACTATCGAAGGCATGGAATGATCCATTGATTGCATCGACACGGAAGTGCAAAGACAAGGGCACGATCTTCGCTCATATTTTGCTCATGTCAACTATGCTCCTCCACCATATCACTCCTCCACCGTACTTCAAGACTTGAAAGTTGATGATGAAGATCATGATGATGATGAGGACTACACACCAATTGAAGAAGATGATGAAGAAGAAGATGATGGTGATGAGGAAGCCATTGAAGAAGATGATGATAACGATGATGAGAGCCCATCTTTCTAAAACCTTTAATTCTTGCTATCTTTATGTTTCCTTTTCAATTCAATAAAATTCTTCTTATTGCCAATTCTTTTTGCTAATGACAAAAGGGGGAAGATAATAAGAAGAAGTATATGCACCAAGTTAGGAGGAATTAACATATGCACCAAGTTAGGGGGAATTAACATATGCACCAAGTTAGGGGGAATTTAAGTTAGGGGAATTTATCCTCACTTATATCTTCATAAAACTTGGCATATACTTCTATTTGTTTGTCATCATCAAAAAGGGGGAAATTGTTAGAACTCATGCGTCATTGTCTCATTTCAGGGTTTTGATAGTGACAAACCAACCATAGCTCAATTGATGACAACCTTGAAGCAAAAAGAAACCAATCAAAAAAGCAAAAGTCTAAAGAGAAAGGAGCACAAGGATTGAAGCAACAAGGATGAAGAATTATAGGAACTATCTATAGGAACTCCTTGTAAACGGTAACTCAAAACTTTCAAGTTATTAGCTCAAAACAAAACAAAATTTACTCATGCATTTCATAGCATGCTTTCAGTCATGAAATTTATTTTTGAGTCCTAAACATCGATGTTCCCTGTCCAAACATCGATGTTATTTGCCTTCAAACAAATCAAACAATTGCCGTGGCTCAAGAACATCGATGTTGTGTCCACAACATCGATGTTGGCTTACACAACATCGATGTTATGATATTTGTTTTCAAAATGGTTTTTGCAGCAGCATTTAAACATCGATGTTGCCTCCTCCAACATCGATGTTCTTAACAAATCAACTTCATCATATTTTTTGCGAAGCATCAAAATATCGATGTTGGGTTTGTGAACATCGATGTTATCTATGAAAACATCGATGTTGATAAAACAAACATCGTTGTTTTAGTAGCCGTTGGCTCAATTATTCAAATCCAACGGACAAACATCGATGTTGTGACCCCCAACATCGATGTTGTGCCGTTGGAATCAAACAACTTTTTCCACCAAGCATGCTATCTTGTCTAAAAGGTTTCAGAACTTGTCCCCAACGACCATATGAGTTTTTGAGGCTATAAATAGAGGCTTTAAACCTCTCTTTCAGATTGATCAACTCTCTACAATTTCAAGCATTCATTGTTATACTTACGTATCATTTTTTTATGAGCCAATATCTTTGAGAATTGAGAGTTGCCTTATAGAGCTTATTTTGTACTCATACCTACTCTTAAAGAGAGTCTTGTTTTGAGTGACATTTGTATTAACATACACCTTAAGGGAGGATTGTTCCCTTGTAGTAAATTTATAGGAAGAGGGTCTTCTTTCTGTGGGAAAAGTCTTGAAGTGTGGAATCTTCAAGCAGGAGTTGTAAACGGTTTGTTAAGCACCCGGAAGCTTAACGGTGATAGTGGAATCTTCGAGACAGTCTCTCGGAGGACTGGATTAGCCACACGGGTTGTGTGTGTGTGAACCAGTATAAATCAGTTTGCCTTTCTCACTCTTTTTAATTCCGCAATTATTATTGTTTTAAGTTTTTAATTAGTTCTTAATAGCTAATTCACCCCCCTTCTTAGCTTGTTTGGGCTTACAATGATATCGATAAAAACCATATTTCGTGTGTCCAAAATATGGTCTCGGCAGAAACCATAATTTTTCCTTTAAGCGAAAATCAACATAAGCAAAGCTAACAACACATTTGTAATTTGTTAGTCATCAAAACTAGAAATGAACATGGTTAATCTCAGTTTAGCATTAAGAGGTGATTAACCCTAATTTTTGGTCAACAATCTCCCCCTTTTTTATGATGACAAATTTGTGTTGATTTTACTCATAACAAGGGTTCAAAAAATATTCACATAATTTTTAGAAGCTCCCCCTGTTTTGTTGCTCCCCTTTATGAAAATATTTTTTTAATTCAACAAGGATAAGATTTGAAAATATATGAAGTATGCCTTGTGAATTTTATATTGGCATACAACAACCAACAATATATCTCCCCCTTTAGTTTTCACTTTCTACACAAAAGACTGGTTGAATGCATAACAACAAATACGAAGTAGCGCAACATTCATTATTGTAAATTTTGGTTTGTGGCAGAAACCAAATCATAGGTTCAAGTGTGGTTTTTGATAAAAACCAGAATTTCAATCCCACACTTCCTGCATAAGACTAAATCAGAATAAACATATGGTTTTAATGACAACCATATCAAAATAGTAGCATTAACTAATGCTCTCAATAGTGCCTGCATAATCAAACACATCTCCGGTGTTTTTGGTTTTCCGCAAAAACCATGTCTTCGATGTTTTTGGATTTTGCAAAAACCAATCATTGTTCCTGCATACAGTCAATCAACACAACAGATTTCTCTCCCTTTTGGCATCAGCAGAAAGGGAGTACAGAACATAAGAACATAAAAAAGAAAATGTAGTTTAAACAATCAAAAGAGTAATATCCAAAGGTATCAACCATAATATCCAAGCAAACCAAAAATATCAAGAAATAGTACGAGCCAAGATTAGAACCAAGTCCAAATACCAAAGAGATGCAATGCATGATTTCTAGGGCACCAGATCTAGAAAGGCTTCAGTCATCATCAGAGGATACTTGAGTAGGGAATCGAGAAAGAACTAGCTCAAATTGTGCCATCATCTCATCCTTAAGATCATGAATCTCATCATGGATTTCACCCATGTCAGTCTCCAAAAGGCTTAGACGAGTTCCCAGATCATCCAACATGATTTCCTTAGCATTTGCCCCAGTACGAATTACTTCGTATTTCCCATTGATACCAATCTTGATGCTCATATTGGACAAAGTTTTGCGGTCAAGGAGTCCACAGGTTGAAGTTTGGCATTCTTTGATGATTTCACACCAAATCGCTTCGCAATCATTGTAACCAAACGACCATGACTTCTGGATTTGCAAAGAGCCATGTGATGGAGAACCTAATATTCCTAACAAATTGGACTCTTCTCCTTAAGGCAGGCAACTAGCCATAGAACAGCATTGGAGTTCTTATTGAAGTGCCAAGGATGTGGCAAAATGACAAGGTGAGCTTGTACAATACTAATCTAGCAAGAGGAGTAGTCTGTTGATATGTACCTTTCTGGTTGGATCCATACACCAAGTTTGTTTGCTGTCTCTAAGAGGGACCTCCTTTTTTTTTTTTGTTACCAATCGAAGGATTTTATTAATCAAAACAGTATATACAAAGAATTGGGAGCCCAGGCCACTGTGGCTCCAGAGCAGCTACAACACCCTCGGGGTTCAACCCGTCTACTTTGAAAAAGCTATTGTTACAACATGTCCAGAACACCAACCCCTAAAAGGTTCAGACGACGTTAAAGCCGCTCCAGCGTGTAAGGGACCGTGGATGTAAAAGTTTGAACCACCCAAAGGCCCTTTCAATCACTAGATCAAACAACACATCCATGTGTAACTCCTTTCCATTAAATATCAGGGCATTACGAGCAAGCCAGATGGATCACAGCATGGCAAGACCCAAAGTCATCCAAGCTTGCTCTGCATGCCGGGAACCTGCCAATCCCAACCAGTGATGTAACCAAGCCTCCATACTCCGAGGAGAAACCCAACAAACTCCCCACCAATGGCACATCCGTTGCCAAAGTTGTACTGAACGAGGACATAGCAAAAACAAGATATTAACATCTTCCTCGCCGGTATCACAAAAAGAACAAATAGTATCCTCCACCGACAGCACACTCCCGACGCCAAAGAGTTACCCGAGTGGCAACACCCCTGTTCAAAACCAAGAAAAAAAAACACTCCACCTTTACAGGTACCAATCTCATCCAAGGAAGGGGCCAAGGTGGTACAAGAGCAGCAGAGCATAAGAAAGAGTATCCTGAACTTACCGAAAACTGACACTAACCATCATGCACCCATCGCCACAAATCCTGCTGGTCATGGCCCCTAATACCTGATTCCACGACCACCAAAACCTGAGCACATGTCTCAGCCTCCCAATCGTGCAATGCCCTCGTCCAGCCTTTATGTAAAGGGGGTAACAAAAAACACGCCGTCTAACCTCAGAAACCGTGGCCTCTTGGAAAGTGGAGATGCGAAAAAGACGAGGGAAACAAACCATCAAACAACCTAAAGCCGACCATTAATCCAGCCAAAAACTAGCACGACTTCCATTCCCTAATATCAAAGAGATATCAGATTGCAAAGAACTGCCACCCTTTCCTGCATATTAACCACTTTGGACTACATGACGCCAATTTGGAGAAGCTTTCGAAAGATTGAAAGAAGGCGTCATAGCTTGCACCTGATTACCATACTTTTCCCGAATAAGTTGTTGCCACAAGTGTCCCTCCTCTACACTATATTGCCAAAACCACATGTAAAGGAGGCAGCGATTCTTAATCATCAAATCCTCCTCCCCTAACCTGCCATGAGGCTTCGTAGTAGTCACCCAATCCCAGGCTACATGTAACGCCCCAGATTTTCATAATTTAATTTATGGAATTTTCAGAATTTTTATTCCAATTTTTCCCTTGAGGAATTTCCGGTTTTTTGGTTATGGGAATAAATTATTTTCCTTGGGAATAATGTTTTTAGGTTGGCATTATAAGGGGTTTGAGTTTCGTCGGAAACGGGGACTTGTTTCGCGGTGAAACGGGGTTTGAACGTAGATATGGTTAAAACTACGTCGTTTTGTTTAATGGAAAAAAAAAAGAAAACTTTGACTAGGGCGGGTTGATCGCGCCTCAGTCCAAAACGACGTCGTTTTGGGACTGGGCCGACTCACACCCTAAAAACCCTAGCCACCTCTCTTCTTCTATTCTTCTCTTCCTTTCTCTTTTCTTTTTCTCTCCTCTCCTCTTCCTCCCGATGGCGCCTCTTCTCTCTCTCTTCCTATCTATTTTTTTTCCTCTCTCCTTTCTTTCTCTCTTCCACGAAACCTCCTCTCCCCAATCGTCCGCCGCCGCCTTTGTTCCCTTGCCCTCTCCACACAGCCCCGGATTTTTTCTCCTCGCCGTTCATCGCAGTTTCGTCTCTCGCCGCGGCTGGAGTCGGGAAAGGAAAGATCCGCGAGCACGGGTGAGTACTCTTGCTGCCTGTCCTCTTTTCTTTTCTCGATTTTGGGTTTCTTTTTGTGTTAATGGGTTTTGGTTTCGTTTGTTGTGTCGGGTGTTGGATCGGTGGCGGGTGGTTGTGTTGGTTGGGTGTGTGTTGTGGTGTTCGGGTTGTTTGTTGTTGGTGTGGATGGCGTGTGTTGGTTGACGGCGGATGGGTGCAGTTGTGGCTGTTCTCGGCTGGGCCTCGGGTCGATGGTCGGTATTTGTTGTGGCTGTGCGTGGTTACGTGTGTTGTTTCCGAGCAGTGGGTCGCCGGTGTTGGTGGTCCCTGTGTTGGTGTTGTTGTCTCGAACGGCAGTGGGCAGTGGCTGCACAGAACCGGCGTTCACAGGTTCCTTTTGGGCAGTGAAGGTTTAAATTCCGAATTGCCATGTTGGTTTAGTGGCTGTTGGTGAAGTTCCGGCGAGGTTGACCGGAATCCGGCGAGGTTCGGGAATTTTCCGGCGACGGCTCGGGTTTGGTTCCGACAAGGCAGAATAATTCCGGCTTGAGGGTATCTTTTCTTTGTCATGTATTTAATCTCATATTCATGGCATGTAATAACTAACGCAAGTATAATTGTTGTATCGGGTATTAAAGATATTTAGTGGAATACCGTGTGCGGGGTTGTGAGTGTGTATAGCCGGGAATTTACCGACACGGTTAGAACCATAGGCAGGGAACATTTGGGCTCGGGTTGACATTAGAACGGTTTTAGGGGAACCGGGCTCAGGCCCAATAATTAACTTATGAATAACCCTTGGATTTAAGTAACGGGCTTTGAGCCCAATTTTATACTTGGTTAATTATGGACTTAAGGAAGTGGACCTTAGGCCCGGAATTGAATTTGGACATAGATGGGCTTTAGGCCCGGGAACTCGTTAAGGACATAATGAATGGGCCATAGGCCCGGGAGCTATTTATGGACTTAGTTGGGCTTAAGCTCGGAGCACCTTAGGTCCCAATCTCTTTGGAGTTACCTTTTGGGCTTAGACTTGGAAATTACATAATTGGCTAGCTAGGGTCGGGTTTACTCAGTTGAGCATTTAGTTATCATGCATGCACGGTTTGGTTGTAATTGTTTTATACTTATTGTGTGTGCCGGTATTCTGGCACGGGTAATACCTCGGGAGCTGGAGGATCTGTTTTGGGGAAAGCTCCATAGGATAATCTTTGTTGAGGTGACTTTATATGTCTTTTTATGTTTGTATGCATGAGCTTGTTAGATTGGTCTGTTTGAGTTGCATGTCCTATTTGCTAACATGTTATGATCCGTATTGTGTGCCTATGTGTTACTATTTGCTGGATGAGCATGACTTTTAGATTGTTATGGAATATAACATGTGGAGTGATTTTGGGTGATTTGTGTGATGTGCTGTGGGTCGGAGACCCGGATATTTGATTGAGATGATAATTCACACAACCCTGTTAAATCACAACTCTTGGCACACATGAACTCATAATTTATGAATAAGAATAATGTACAGTGGAAGATAGGCTATTGTGTACTGATGACCGGTTGGTTCGAGCGGGAAGTGATACCCCTCGGGTTTGCATGCGGGATAGCATGATATATGCGGTTTAGCATATGGGTCTGTGATGACCGGTTCTACCTCCCTCCTTCTACCTTCCCCTTTCTACCTCCCTCTTTCTCTCTGTCTCTCTCTCTCTGTCTATGGATATGTTTGGGCTTCGTGCCTGGCTTTTATTAGGCTTATGCCTGGTTGTCTCATGAGACGGGACCGAGCTCGACGCACACAGTAGGGGGCCCTGAATAATAAATTTGATAAGAAAACTTAACACACATCAGATGAGAAATATGAACTGTTTGCCTTATGTGGTTGGCATGTTAGTACTGGTTGTTGTGTGTTTGCTTACTTGTGTTTGTATCGGCAGGTTGCCGGGATTTGATATTTGATGATGTATCGGCAGGATGCCGGGTTGACTTGTGGCTTGTTAAGCCGGTTTGTTTTTTTTGTTCTTTATGACATCTCGGAATATTAAGAATTTCTTTCTAGTTAATGTTTTGATATTGGATTTCGTGTCCTGGGTTTTAGGGGTATTTTGGTAATTTTCTTGTGTTTAAGTATTTTATTGTAAAATTGGGACACGGGTGTTTCACTACAAGGCTAAGCTTCTTGCATTAGATAGTACCACCCCATAAAAACTCTCTCTGAATCCTAACCAGCTTCTTCAGTACTGCGGCCGGTAACTTGAACATGGAAAGATAATAGAAATGAAGAGAAGATAGCACTGCTTTGACAAAAACCAATCCACCGGCAAGGAACAAGAACCTGTCCTTCCAAGAAAGTAATTTTGCGCGAAATTTGTGAACCACCAGCTCCCAATTTTTTGCCAACCTCATGCTCGCACCCAAAGGTAAACCTGGATAAACAAATGGCAACTTGTCAGGTTTTCAAAAGAGACTGTCAGCTAGAGAGACAACAACCCTCTCATCCATACAAATCCCGGCTAATCCACTCTTATAAAAATTGATGCTTAAACCTGAAAGCATCTCAAAGCACCGTAACACCCTTTTTAAAGTTATCAAAGAGAGTTGGTCTTCCTTCGAAAATAAAAGCGTATCATCAGCAAGCTGCAGAAGAGAAATTGGAATTCCATGCACTACAACCAGCACAAACAGTCCCCGCTCAATAGCTCTACTCATCAAAGAATGCAGCCCTTCAGCTGCCAATAAAAACAAAAGCGGGGAGAGGGGATCACCTTGTTTCAGCCCCTTTTGAACCCCAAACTCCTCACTAGGGGAACCACTGATAAGCACAAAGAGAGAAGTGGACTGCAAGCACACCCTTATCCATGACACCCATCGGTCCCCGAATCCCATCCTCCCCATCACCTGAAGAAGGTATGGCCATGAGATGGAGTCATACGCCTTCTTAAATTCAAGCTTCCAGATCACGGCCAGTGTCTTGGCAGATTTTAACGAATGAACCACCTCAGAAGCTACCAAATGACAATCCAAAATGTTTCTCCCGGCTACAAAAGCAGAGTGAGTTCTACTGATCAAGGAATCCATGACCGGTTTAATCCTTTCTGCAAGGATTTTAAAAACAATCTTATAAACACCATGTATAAGAGTCATGGGCCGATATTCATCAAAACCTTCAGCCATCACCTTCTTCATTAATAAAGTTATGTAGCCACAGTTGGAACCCTTCGGTAATCTCCCATTGGCAAAAAAATCACATACCAAATCAAAAAGGCCATTCTTGATGCAGTCCCAACATCTTTTATAAAAGGAAAAATTGAACCCATCAGGTCTGGGAGCCTTCGTACTATCACAAGCCCAGACTGCCAACTTAATCTCATCCATCATCATAGGTCTCACCAAAGATAACGTCGTGGTAGTATCAAGTGAAAGGAAAGGCAGGTTCCCAATCCCAGGTCGATAGCTCGTCTGATCCCCATACAAATTAGAGAAAAACGACACAGCAGCACAATTTATCCCCTCCGGATCGAAAATCTCACCATCTGCTGTCTTAATATAATGTATACCTTTCTTTCCCCGTCTATTACATGCTATGGTATGAAAGAATCGGGTATTTTTATCCCCAGGTTTGCACCACATCAGCCTAGACTTTTGTCTCCATACACTCTCCCTGTACTGCTCCTGCTGAAATGGATTCGAGCAAAGAGTGGCTAACTACTGCTGTTCCGTATCTAACAAGAGATTCTCTCCACTTCTTGCTGAAATTCGAGCACTTGATTGTCAACATTGCCAAAAGTATGCTTGTTCCAATGAGCAAGTTCGACTCTGAGCCGATTCAATTTTTTCAAAAAAACAAAATCTCCCCGGGAACTCAAACTCAATTTTTCTCCACATATCCCTAATAATTGTATCAAAACTCGGAAACTTCCACCAGCAAGATAGAAAACAGAATGGCTTAAAGCCCCAATTCATCCTCTCTTAAGCTAAAATAAGAGGCCAATGATCAGACGATCCCCGACTCACAGACTGTAGTGTCAACGTCGAAAAAATAATACTCCATTCCAACTCCACCATTGCACGATCAATCCTGCTCGCTGAAATTTTTTGGCCCAAGTGATACGGCAACACTATCAGAACAAAGCTAGATAGCACCTCCAAATCAATCAAAGTCTCCAAGATCAGCAACCAATTCAACCAAATTAGGGTTTCAACAAATACCTCTATCACCTCAAAACAAAGCAAAGTTGTTAAGCAACAATAGAGTAATAAAAGCTAGGAATCTTGAATACGCCACAAGCAAATCAATCACTTGATAAGTAAACACAATCCCTCAAATAAACAAGAAGAAATCAATTCTACTTGCAAATAACCAAGGTAATAAAAACCTAAAATTTTATTATCAAATAGCAAGAATGTGTGTTATAAAAAGAACCCTAAAGACCCTATATATAGGCACCCAAAGTCGGCCACAAGCTAACCTTGCCGACTTGGAGTTTGTCTCCTGACTCCTTGCCCAAGTCGGCCACACACCTCATAGTTGGACTAGGTTTGGCTTTTAATCCAACAACATATTGGACTAATTAAAGCCAACAAAAATAAACCCAACTAAATAACTAAAAACCCATAATTTTTCATGACCCAAATAACAATAATAACCCAAATAAAATAAAGACCTTAGCCGAAATTTACTAATTGTTTTTATATAATAAAATCGGTATTTATTTAGCAAAATAAAATGGATATGTTGACATGGGGCCCACATGCTCCAGTCGACTAGGCTTCCTCTTCAATGACAGAGACACATGTTGGTTTCTTCTTGTACTCTTCTCCAAGCTTGATCATCTCGTCTTCTTGCAATTCTTGATTTATTAAAGCTTGAACAAAGTGCAGCATGTGATTCTTGATCATCTTCAATCGAGCTCGTGTGATTGGTCCTTGAGGCAAGCTAATGGTGCCATCTTCTACATCAACTCCACTTGGTGCTTGCTTGCTTGCATCATTCCCTCCCTCCTCAAAATGATTCACCCTCGAATCTAAACCTGCAGTGTCAAAGGGAGAAAAATCAGCAACATTGAAAGTAGCACTCACAGCATACTCACCAGGTAGATCTATCTTATAAGCATTGTCAGTGATGCGCTCCAACACTTGAAAAGGACCATCTCCTCTTGGATCCACTTTAGATGTCCTGTGATGAGGAAACCTCTCCTTCCTAAAGTGCATCCAAACCCAATCGCCAGGTTTAAACTTAACGAGCTTGTGTCCACGATTAGCTCTTTGTGCCACTTTAGTGTTCTTCTCCTCAATGTGCTTTCGAGCTTTCTCATGAATAGTCTTAACCAACTTAGCTCTTTGATGCCCATCTACATTAACAATCTGTTTCATAGGTAAAGGCAACAAATCCAAAGGGGTTAGTGGGTTAAAACCATACACATTCTCAAGTGGAGAATAACCTGTAGAAGAATGAATGCTCCTATTATAAGCAAACTCAATCAATGGCAAACAATCTTCCCAAGTTTTCAAATTCATGCCCACAACAGCACGCAATAAAGATCCTAAAGTTCTATTAACCACTTCAGTTTGACCATCAGTTTGAGGATGACAAGCAGTAGAAAACAATAACTTGGTCTCTAACTTACTCCATAAAACTCGCCAAAAGTGGCTCAAGAACTTAGTATCCCTATCAGAAACATCATCCTAGGAATGCCATGCAAACGAACTACATCCCTAAAGAACAAATCAGCAACATGTGAAGCATCATCAGTTTTATGACAAGCAATAAAATGAGCCATTTTACTAAACCTATCAACAACAGCAAAGATGCTATCACGACCTTTCCTTGTCCTAGGCAAACCAACCACAAAATCCATAGATAAATCAGTCCATGGAACATTAGGAACAGGTAAAGGAGTGTACAACCCATGAGGTTGCACCCTAGATTTGGCATGTCGACATGTGACTCACCCATTACAAACCTGCCCAACATTCTTCTTTATATTAGGCCAGTAAAAGTGTTCCTACAGAATGTTAAGGGTTTTAGCAATACCAAAGTGACCCATCAAGCCACCATCATGAGATTCCCTAACCAAAAGCTCACGCAATGAACAAGCAGGAATAAAATGTTTATTCTCACGATATAGATACCCATTATCTCTATAAAACATTTAAAAACCAGATTGTTCACATGCATCATATACGTTAGCAAAGCCAGGATCAGATTTATACAAGTCCTTAACATACTCAAATCCAATCAACTTAGAACTAAGAGAAGAGATTAGAGCATACCTCCTAGACAATGCATCAGCAACTACATTATCCTTACCTTGCTTATAGCGCACTACATAAGGGAATGTCTCAATGAATTCCAGCTACTTGGCATGCCTCTTATTCAGCTTACCTTGACCTTTCAAATACTTCAGACTTTCATGATCAGTATGGATCAAGAATTCCTTAGGCCACAGCTAATGCTGCCATGTTTGTAGTGCTCTCACCAATGCATAAAGCTCCTTGTCATAGGTAGAGTAATTGAGTTGAGCTCCCTTCAGCTTCTCACTAAAGTAAGTAATAGGTTTCTTTTCCTACAAAAGAACAGCACCTATGCCTATACCAGAGGCGTCACACTCAATCTCAAAAGTAGAATCAAAGTTAGGCAATTTAAGAACTAGAGCTGATGCTAGGGCTGATGATGGTGATAACGAAGCTACGCAAGTTCATGAAGAAAGTGGTGTCAATGAAGCCGTTCACGACGATGACGAAGTGGTTTCTCATGCTAAAGTTCCTACTAGAGCTCGGAGTGGAACTATGGCTGGAAGTTTGCAAAAGACCTTAGAGGTGCTAGCTGACATTGTTGTACAAAAGAAGGGGGCTACCGGACAAGGAAATGCATCGCTGATTGATTTTGTGAAGTTACAACCTCCAACATTTTCTGGTCTTGGTAGTGATGATGATCCTAAGGTTTTCTTGGAAGAGGTCAAGAAGCGGTGTGATGCTTTGGGGTGCTTAGAGGAACAAGCTGTGCATCTAGCGGCTTATAGGTTGTAAGGAGATGCTCGTACTTGGTATGACAGCATTATAAGTACAAGGGAAGCTGATGATCCGTTATTGTGGGAGGAATTTAGTTCAAGTTTCTTGGACATGTACTTGCCTGAGAGTATTAGGGATGCGAAGATCTATGAGTTTGAGAGCCACAAACAAGGCAATATGACTGTTGCTCAGTACAAGGTTAAGTTCATGGATCTTGCAAGATATGCATCGCATTTGGTCCCCACGGAACAGCAAAAGGTGAAGAGGTTTGTTAGGAGACTTAATAATTCGCTTCATAAGATGGTTTCTGCTAGGAACTGTGAGATGTTATCATCTGCACTGAGCTTTGCTATGTCTCTTGAGATAAGCAATGCTGAGGACAAAGCAGAGTCGGACTTGAATAAGAAAGCTAGAGTTGATGTGCCTCAGGGGACAAAATCTTATCCTTATCTTTTTGACTTAGGAGGTGAGTATTAAATTCGGGGACCAAATTTTTCTAACGGGGAAGAATGTAATACATGGTAATTATTTGAATTTGTTTTGCTTAGAATTAAATGTCAAACGTCCTTATCTGGCAAGGGTGCTGTCAGACTTTCTGCACATTGAATGGTTTGATGAGGTATTTAATCTCTATCTGTTTGATGGGAATCTTTGATTTCCTTATGGATCCTTTTGTTTCTCCAGCCGATAGGGGGCCGTTGTCGGACTTGCTCGACGGTGCGTGCTCTGCTCTTCCCTATTTCTTATCTGGTTCTGACATCTTAATTCGAGGCTTCCGTTATTTTGAATATTATGATTATTTTTATTTAAATTCAAGGATTCCACTGATTTTGTCTATTTTTGATTATTTGAAAAGTAAGCTTATTTTATTTTGATTATGAAGTATATATGTTTTGACCTCTATGATTTTAGTTTGGTTTTCGATTGCTTTGTACTATGACCATTGAGTTATGGAAGGACTCACCCCCATTTTAAAAATATTTTCAGGTGATTAGTAGGCTTGAGACGTGGTTCGTGCTCGGCGAGGTGTCTTTGTATGCGTAGCAGACTTTTGGAATGTTAGAGCTCCACTGTTACTCTAGTTTCTTGGGAACTTTAATGATTTGAATTATGTTAAGGATTTAAATTAGTCTTTGAGACTGGATTAATATTTGTCATATGATTCGTTGGATTATCAATTCTATGGAAGTATTCTATTTTGGAGATTATGTC
Organism: Turnera subulata; assembly: GCA_028386065.3. Lineage (NCBI taxonomy): Eukaryota > Viridiplantae > Streptophyta > Magnoliopsida > Malpighiales > Passifloraceae > Turnera > Turnera subulata. The sequence continues at coordinate 58,175 of JAKUCV010004360.1, forward strand.
TGTATGATTTGTTTGAGGCTTGCCTTGTCTTGGGTAGTCATATGTTTCCTCCTAGGACTAAGTGCTGGTCATGGACCTGATTTTGGGTCGTGACAAACCCCGAAATCACCCCCACGGGAGGAGACATATCCCTACTTGACTGAGTGTATTCTTTGTTGACGACCCGATAGATGAGACGGTTCTATCACAAATCGAGTCCCCTAAGGAGGACGAAAAATCCTTAAAAACTCGGGATGAGATGATTCCCGACCCATGGCACATATGTTCGCATCAGCATCAGCACCTACTCCATCAAATTTGGATGATATTCTTTCCGTTGGTTTGTTTTCAGTTCCTAAAGACTTACCAACGAGGGACTTCTGTGAACATCTATATTTAACCCTCTAATATTCCACTAATTTGAATTATGAATATATTTATAACTATGGGATAATGAGATGATTTTATCCCGAGTTTGGGTATTTCTGTAATTTAACTTAGTGGAATATTAATATTTTATTATTTTTGGATTTTTAATATATTTGATTCAGAATTTTTGAGATGATTTAATTCTGAGTTTAATATATTTTAAAGCTTAATTATAATAGAATATGGGCATTTAATTATTTGTAGACTTATTTATTTTGGACCTATTTGAGATGATTTTGGGTTTAAAGTAATTTAGGAGCCTGAACCAATTGAATATGGATCCTTCAGCAACAAAAGCGCACCCAAAAACAATGAGCCTAGTAGCCAATTAACCCTAAATTCGTCCAGAATTGGGGTTAACTAATTCCCTTTTTAGTTTTTGATAGTTTATGGTATATGGAGTGGAGTGAGGAGAAAGAAAAGAAAATGGGGAAAGGGGTAGGGGTAAGCTACAAGTTAGGAGGGTTTCTGGACGCTTAAAACAGGTAAAAATCAATTAGGAAGGGCGTCGGAATCAAATTGAGCTGGAATAATGAGGATCGAAACCGGAAAGGAAAGAACACCTATGAAAACATGTGCCGGCGGACTTGTCGACATGACCGCCAGCACCTGGCGGGCTTTGAGGCATGACCGCCAGTGCCTGGCGGTCGTCGCGAGAGGACCGCCATGGCCTGGCGGACATCCTTTCCGGTTTTGGCAGTTTTTCTGATTTTTCATGTTTTCTTGATTCTGGGCATCTATCGTTGGATCTAGGGTCCCAACCCTAGATCAACACCGCGTCCAGACCCCCTGAACACTATAAATAGGACCCCCCATTCACCCTAAAACTCACAAATTTTCTCTCTTCTCCCTCTATACACACATAAGCTAGGTGCTTGGAACAATTCTCTAATTCCAAGCTTAGGAACCCTTCTAAGGGTCGAAATTCCTCCGTGGAGACGAGTAGTAGCAAGACAGCAGCAAGAGGAGAGCAAGAGAAGGAGAAGGAGGAGGGGCATTGGAGCAAGTTTGTGGAGAAAAAGAGGAGGAACCCAAGTAGAAGAATCCTGTACAGGCAGCCCCAGAAAAATCATCATATCTGGAGCTATAGGTGTCAGATTACTGCGTTCTTAGAGTCCCTGGAAAGCTATGAAGTGGCTGTACAAGTTAGTTGTTGGTGCCAGAGAATTACCTGGTGAATTTCTGTCAAAATTCTGCTTAGGAGTGGTAAGCAAGTAGGAGCAAGAGGAGGGCTTCAAGAGGTAACTCGTTCTTATTTTTTTGTTTGATTGCTACTGTGACTAATTGATGGTGATGATGCTGTGATTGTATGTGATGCATGTAAGAACTATGTGAGGTTTGATCCCATTACCAGGGGGTACGTAGGTAGTTTCTAGTGGTGGAAATGCAAGCTCAATCTTTATTTATTTTCTGTTTTGTCTTTATTTCGTTTTTAGTATTATTTGTTTTGTTGTGCCTTGGCATATGTTAATCTCTAATTGCACATGATCTCGCCCCAACATGGATGGGTGCCTAACACCTTCACACCCATGACGAACCTCCGGGTCCACATCTTTCGCTCGCTTATCAGTTGCTTTAAGGAGTCATTAGTTGCTTAAGGAAGGTTTTCCCCGAGTTTTGCCTATAATAAAATTCGGTTGGCGACTTCAAAGAAGTGAATGACGGTTAAGAAGAAGGTGGTGAGTAAGCCCAATGAATTTTGGGTCGGGTACTCACAAAAGAAGTGGAGGATTTGCTTAGGATTGGTAGTATAAAATGGTTTTAAAGACTGGGAAGGACCCTGGTATTACCATTAGAATGGCTCAATATAGGCCTTTGCCACTAAGACTCCTCCAATTCTTTTTCTGGTGTGTTTGGCTTGGGTATTGGTGTTTCCATGGTTAGCATGTATACTATTCGGTATCTTAATGTCCCATATGGAGGCATAACCTCGAGATCGAATGCTATTTTTCCTTGCACTGAAGAGCGTGATAGTCTAGAGAGCTGGATTAGGCCTCCCTCAAACTTGTTGCATAAGATGAACGACAAAGAGCTGTTCTGGCGTGCCTCTGCTATTCATCTAAGAAAGCAGTATCCCTTTAAAATAGTGCCAAAGATTGTCTTAATGTTCTTAGCAAAGGGCCCATTGCCCTTGGCACTTAAACATCCCAAGTCAGGTTTGTGCATATAGTCCCTTCATTTAATGTCTTCGGTTGTCATGAGTTGTGATTTTAAAATTTTGGTTCAGAATGTTTCGATGCTTTGCTTGCTCCAAAATTTCTAATTTGGTATTCAAGATTAATCTCCAGAATATGAAATTGAAATATTTTAAGACGCTTAAGAAACCCATCAATTATAGTTTTTGAATGAAAGCATGTTGTTCATGCAAAACCGGCTGCAAGTGCATAGCGTTGCTGTAGTAAACAAGGTAGAATCACAGGGACTGCGAAATAACACTGTCCTTAGAGCTTTCGATCGATTAGGCTATAATACAACAAGTAATGAAAGTAATGATTGGGTGAGGGTAATGAACTGAATAAATTAAAGTAAACAAACAGTAAATAAAGAAACAGCGTGTACTGGTAGGAAGATGCAGTAATAAAGGAACCTAGGTTGTCCGGGGTTCACTACAGCGGGTGCTGTCTAAGTAATAAAACTATGGCTTGGCTAATTTATTTGTCTACCTTGTAGGGCTCTCTAGCCTATATCATCTACAACCAGCTGTTCACTGTTATTGTAGACCTACCCAAGTCCCGAACAACCTGCTGTTCGCCAGTGTTGCTTGTCCTAAGGTGTAGTAGGCGCTGTACTAGGTGTTGGATCCTCAACTACCCTAAAAATCTCTTTCGACAACAGTTTGGATAGAGGTTGTGTATAGAATAATCAGATTTCTTAACTTCTCCTGTTCAGTTCTTCGCTAGGTCGTCTAAGGTGCACAAGAGGTTGATCAGGCCGCATGCGCTGTTAAGCTCTCCATACATGAAACAAGGTAACGACGAACAATAAAAGTCAAAACACGAATTATTACTCAAACATAACTGTAGTTACATCCCAAAAACCTAGATTAAGAAATTTAGTTCATGAAGAAACTAAGAGCAACAAACAAAGTAATAAGCGACAACACATGCTGTCGAATTATGAAGCTAAAGTCTTCACTTACTTCAATCGAATTCTTCATTCTCCTTCTACTCTGAAAGCTGTGTGCTCTGCTCTAGAAAGTAGAGAAGTCGAAGATTGTCTTTTTGGGTTTTGTTCTTTTCTATTTATAGAGAATAAATCTTTTGTTAAAAACCCTAATTCTTGAGGAACAAGTTTTCTTCTCGAAACCTAGCAGCAAAAGGTCTTCTTTCCTTCCAAGGAGTGTCCACGTGATCTTCAATAAAATCTCCTTGAATTTGGGTGCAAGTCTCCGAATTAATTATAAAAATCAGGACTTTGACGGAGCGCCGTTGTCAGTTTGCATCTAGGCGCTGTCGCTGGTGCAGTTTGAACTGGAACTAGGTCTTCAGCAGCGCCTCACTGTTTTCGGGCCAAAATCGTCAAAATCCACTCCAAAAAGGACCTAATTGCACCTGAAAGCAAATAAGAGCTAGGGAAGTAGAATTTTTGTGTAAAAGCATGTGATTTCCTATCTAAATGTATGAATGGATGCTAAATTCAAGGCCAAAAGACTACAGTGCATGTTGTGAAAATGTGTAATTTCATGCTCATCAAATTCCCCCAAACTTAAATGTTTTCTTGTCCTCAAGCAAAACACAAACTTAATCACAACGAAAATGATGCAGCAGGAAATTACAACAACCATCTCGAAATCAAAACACGTCAGCAGCACCTGCCACGCACTCTACAGCTCCCGCTGTCAAAATCCTGAATTGTCTCATTGAAAAAAAATTATCAGTTCTAATCCAACAAAGTTTAGAAAGCACAAAGATGATCAAAAGAAAATCAAATAGGTTGCCATTTAACCCTCGAAGCTCCTTATGCCGTTGCCAAAAGATAAGTACCCAAACTAATCAACCATCTCATAAGCCAATTCAAGTTTTCTTTCTCTACTAATGAGCATAAAGCATAATCAAGGATCAAAAGGTCTTTCTTGGTCTTGTAATGGGGTCAGTTTGAGGCTAACAAGGAAAGGTAATTAGATGGATGACAAAAACTACTTACCTTCCAAAATCCTAACTTAGGATAGCTTCTTCAAAGTAATGATGGAACCAAGAATTTATGAACCTTTGGAGCACAATTAGAGTTGCAGGAGATAATGAGGGCAAAAGACTTATCAAGGGAGTGTAGAGAGATTTGTTTTTTTTTTTTATTTCTCTCTCCATTGAACTACTCCCTTGATAACATTACAGTACATCACTCATCTTCATGTTCTTAAATTACAAAGCTCCATTTAATATATCGACAAACTCCTTGTGGTTTCACCTTACAGCGGGTTTTGTCACGATGCTGTCATCCTAAATATTAGAACCAGGAAGGCAAACAGACAGGGTTGGGCTATAATTTGAAGAACAGCGTGCTTAAAAGCACTTTGATGGTCATGTAAGGCTCAAACAACTCAGGTATGATGGTGTGGATATGTGAAAATAAACTTGACCATCAATCTAGGCTCAAGAGGGTTGTCAAGTGGAAAATAATGATATAGGTAGGATAAAAGTCACGTTAAACTTAGCAAACAATGCCTATATCATCTCCTCGATTATACCAATATACGAAAAAATTTCGCTTCAAAAGAAAACGAGAATCGGTTCTAAGATAGCTGACAGTGGGCACTGTTAAGTTAAAATAGAGCAATTGGCTGACAATCTGGCGCAACTGCGCCCAATAGTGTCCTGCAGCTTCTGGAATCGGGCATCAAAGTGGTGCTGCTGTGTCAACATGTCCGCAGTAGTGACCGCCGGAGCAGAGGAGGAACCAGAGGTAGCGGCCGCGAGGGCGGAACTCCCATGAGCAGCAGGCGCTGGCGTAGGCTCGTCAGTGGGGAACGGACCTAGGAACTTGAGAGCCTCGGTCTGTTCGCACGTAGTGATGTCGTTAAGCGCATCATACTTGGACAGATCAACACCAAAATGCTCTGCCAGCGCTGTGATAAACCCAGAACACCCTAAATAGGTCTTCTTCAAATGGTGTTCAAAGCGGGCAAATAGGTAGCTGCCCACATTTATCGGTCGGTGATGAACAAAACACCACATTGAAAAAAACTCATTCCTGGCCACCACTGTATTGCTACTGCTACGGCAAAAGAGGGTCCGAGTCAAAACATTATGTACATACTTGAGCATGAGATCCTTAAGAGCTGTGCCAGTGGAGTAAGAGGGACTATACTTCAGCCCGTCAGTCGAGATCTCAGCCCATGCCGCCTGCGCATTATATTCTGGCGGTGGCATCCTCAGCCCATCATCCGGAAAACCAAACAAACCGTTAAAATCCAACAGTGTCATGCTATGAGTGCGATTGTCCAACCGGAAGGAGATGGACTCCTCTATCCCTGCGACGCTATCACCCGAGATAGGCATGAAGCTCCCATAGAACCCATGGGTCAGCACCGGATAGCTAGACTGATACATCTTCGCAAATTTAACCCAACCAACCGCCGCAAAAAGATCATCAATAAGGGGTGGAAATTTATAGGCATAGTGGGTACCCTTCTCGAAGAATCTGGTATTGAGGACCTCCTAGGTGGCTTGCAGCACAAGCTGTTCGTGGAGGGCGTTGCTGAAAAATTTAATCGCCACCGGCCGCTTGGGAGTAGCGGGCGCGGTTTTGACGACCACTTTTGCCAACGCTCGCGAGTTGCTTTCGGCGGCCGCTGCGCCTGGAAGCGGGTGTCACGGAGCGCTGCTGTCATTTGGCCGGTGGTGGGGAATCAGGGGCTGGGCTCCGGTCCTCACTCTTGACCTTGGTAAAGGGTTCAGGGGCTGGCTGCTTACCGTCATGCTTGGCCTTGGCAGCAGCAGCACGGCTAGTCCAGGAGGCGAGCTGGGTGGCACTGCGGGTGCTTTTGCGGGTGGCGATGTTGCGTGTAGAGAGAGCAGCATCGGGCGGCGTGGCTTCATCACTGAGGTCCACGAGCTCGTCGCCCTTCTAGGAGAGAGAGCGACGCGGCGGCATCTTGTCACTAGGAGAGGAGGAGGCGTCAGAAAGGACGGGGGTAAGGGGGTTGTTGGTGTCGGTGAGTGGGATGTTGGTCGCCTGTAGGTCAGCGAAGGGTGGGGTGGCCGCGAATGGGGTCGAGGCGACAGGAGGTGGTGGTTGAGTGGTGATGTGGGGTGTGGTTGCAGCAGGGGGTCTCTGGGTCGACGGAGGTGGGGGTTAGGGCAGCGACAGAGGGGGTGGTCACAGAGGTTGAGGATGGTGGGGTTGTGAAGGGTGGGGTGGTGGAGGTGTTGTCGCCGTCGGCATGGCGGAGATAGAAGAGGAAAAATTGGGGGTTAGGGATTTGGTGTGTATGGTTATCGGGTGAGAGAAAAGAGAGAGAGAGGGTGTGCGATGAGGGAACGGCGTGGTGAGGTAGTAAAGAGAAGGGGGGTAATGATTGTGTTGGGGGCGTGGTGGTGTTGGAAAATGGAGAAATTCAAGGGGGATGGATAGTGGGTGGAGTTGTTGGGGAAAGATAATTAAACTGCCAAGAGAAATGCCCTAGAAATTCTGCAACCCGAAATAGCTGAAATCCCAAATTTTCTGCCCACGATGACACTGCTGCCTGAACTGTGTCTGCTGCGAAATTTTGTCTTTTTTCCCCAAACTTATTTTGGCGCGTGCTTTCATGATATGAAAAATGCATGGATGCAAGGGTATGATGGACATTTAGCACGCAAGGTGTATGATGCACTCAACAGGACATGCAGAGCAAAAAAATAAAAGAACAGTGTAAGTGGCTTCTCTGGATGTCGTTGTGTGCGACAATAGCAACAGCGCGTGCGGTAGTCCTTCAAATCCTTGTCTTTGTGGTATTTTTTGATTTTTCTACTTTTTAGGGCTGCAAAATAGCAGCAAACAAAAAGCCAAACAAAGATAAAATAAATGGGATGTACTAAAAACATTAAAACTTACCCTCGGATTGCCTCCCGAGCAGCGCTTCTTTTACGTCTTGTAGCTGGACACAAAGCAGGTCACTCAACAGCGGGCGCTGCTAGTGAAGCAACCAGCGGCTCATTAATCGGGGCATTGGGGAAATAACGCTTGAGCCGCTGATGATTTACTTTGAAAGGGGGAAGGTCCCCCTTCTGGATTTCAACAACACCATATGGAAAAACAGTTACCACTATGTAGGGTCCTGTCCAGCGTGAGCGAAGTTTTCCAGGAAACAGCTTCAGCCAAGAATTGAACAGCAGCACCTATTCACCTGCCCTGAATTGCCTTCTGAGGATGTTCCTGTTATGCCACCTTTTGGACCTTTCCTTGTAAATTTTATTGTTCTCAAAGCCTTAAGGCGTATTTCTTCAATCTCATTGAGGTGGAGCTGCCTGGCAGCGCCTGCTACCTTGTCATCGAAGTTAAGGGCCTTGATTGCCCAACAAGCTCAATGCTCCAACTCTACTAGTAAGTGGTAGGACTTCCCACACACCAATTGATAAGGGGTGGTGCCAATAGGGGTCTTGTAGGCCGTCCGATAAGCCTACAACGTGTCATCTAGCTTCACGGACCAGTCCTTGCGGGTTGTGCTGACAGTTTTCTCCAAAATACGCTTGATCTCCCTATTAGAAACTTCCACTTGACCACTGGTTTGAGGGTGATATGGTGTTGCAACCCTGTGTGTGACCCATAATACTTCAACAGCACCCCAAATAGCTTGTTGCAAAAATGGGATCCTCCATCACTGATAATGACCCTTGGAACACCAAGCCGTGTGAAAAATATTCTTCCTCAAGAATCGAGTAACAATAGAGCCATCATTAGTTGGAGATGCAATAGCTTCAACCCACTTGGTCACGTAATCTACAGCTATCAGGATGTACTGGTTGGAATGGGACGTCAATACCCCATACATCAAAGGGTTCGACAAACAGCAGCCCCTGCTACGGACCTTCGTGGCGCTGGGAAATATTTCCAGTGTGCTGGCAACGATCAAAAGACTTCACAAATTCTCGAGCATCTTTGAAGATAGTCGGCCAAAAGAAACCTGAGTGAAGCACCTTGATTGCCATCTTCTGAGCTCCATAATTTCCTCCATAAGGGTCTAATGGCAACTGGCATGGACAGTCTTGTGGGACTCTTCAGGTAGGCATTTACGAATAATACCATCTCCACAGCGTTTGAACAAGTCCGGCTCATCGTAGTAGTAGTGCTTGATATCAGATAAGAATTTCTTCTTTTGATTGTAGTTGATATTAGGGAAAAGGACACCACATACTATGTAATTCATATACTGTGCATACCACGGATAATCGGGTCTGAAAGCAGTGGCAGCGGGTCGTGTTGCCCATACAGCGTGCACTGCGGCCACTAAAAACTCATCCGGCAATTGATCACTGATAGGGGGCTCATTCAACAGTGAATATTCCCGATTTAGAACAATGCAGGAAAGATGGTCTGCCACCACATTTTATGTTCCCTTCTTGTCTCTGATCTCCAAATTGAATTCTTGAAGGAGAAGGTGTAAGTTTCCGGATATGCTATTGACACTCAAGAGCAAGCAAAACATGCAGCGGAAAGACCGAAAACAAGCCTAGAACCACATGTGAAGCTACAAAACCGAATAACAATTTTTACATACCTTGTTCGGTTGAGGTCTTTCACCCAACTGTAGAGCCGAATCAGCTAGAGCCAGACAAAAGCCTCGCCCCTCTACGGTATCCACACGAACCGTGATCTTCCTGGAATCGTCACACGAAACCAAGAACGAGCACTCCCGGACTGATGTGCTAGCAACAAGTAACCGGAAGCATTTTATGTGTGTGTTTTTTCTTCTAACTTTCACAAAGGAAGAAGAAAGGAAGAGAGGTGTGTTTTTAGGGAGCTCTGAAACGTGGTGAAGGAGTGAGGAAGCAGCAAAAAACTGATCACACTTACTCTAATCCCACTCAACCCCTAATGATAATGCATTAGTGGTAATGGCCAACATTTGGCCCCATTGAAAGTGACATTCACTAACAAGCTTTCCACTAATGCACAATCAAACACTAAGCACTAAGGGGGCTCAATTATTCTGCCAATAAGTGAACCACCCAACCCAAAAAACGACCTGGTTGAACCATGGTCCAACCACGGTCCAACCACACCCGGTCCAACCATGGTCCAACCACGGTTCAACCAACTGCTCGAATCAACGGTTCTATGTGTGTGACCCTGTAGGCACTTGTAACGTCCGGCAATAATTGTAAAATTCTTATTTTACAATTATAAGCAAAGAGCGGCGTCTAGCAACACATCATTGCTACCCGAACGACAAGATCAGTACTGATTCTCTATGCCTCGGAATATGTCATCGTCCCTTCGTCCCATTATCTAGATCAAATACGAGATATGGAATATGTCAATCTCGTATATGTTTAATCTATGTTTCTTGATCCTCGAGTTAACTGTATAAAACGGATACCCGTGATATCACCATATCACCTAATCCGAGCATGGCCATGCATTTAACAGTTCAACTCTATCAAGAAACCATACGATAATATACCTGTTATATGGGTCGGACGAATCCCCTCTTGATCAATCAAAACCCACTACATACTCGGCATATACCCAATGATTACCCTTATGTCCACCC
>JAKUCV010004360.1:74321-98365 GCA_028386065.3 Turnera subulata
GCCATGCATTTAACAGTTCAACTCTATCAAGAAACCATACGATAATATACCCGTTATATGGGTCGGACGAATCCCCTCTTGATCAATCAAAACCCACTACATACTCGGCATATACCCAATGATTACCCTTATGTCCACCCAGTTACGGATGACTAGGAATAATATCAAAGTACATGATTCATATGTTGGATACCTTGACTATCTCAGGTCGGAGGACAATTACATCTATAAGAACCACTATTGACATACATATAACGTTCCATATAGGGTTCTTATGTGGGTCGGTCCAGTCCACAAGTTCTCCAACTTGTACCCGTATGTAGAATTCATATCACATATGCAATTCTCAACATACGCTAGTCTTAATTTATTATTACAACCCATCTGTAATAATAATCGACTGGGGACATTTAAGAATATGAAATATTCTAGGGTTATAAGTATGTGCAAGCGTTTATCTCATAAACGATACTTATTGGAATAACCTTAAGGCGTATACATGACTACAAATAATCATCCATGATTGGCTTTTGGGCATATTATACTAACAGAAGGATCCAGCAGATGAGGGCGGGCTTAGCCTCCTTCTTGGTCAAGAGGTATCGCAGAGTAGCATGGTCAGTATGAACAATCACTTTGGATCCAGGAAGGTATGATCGAAACTTGTCAATAGCAAAGACTACGGCCAGCAGCTCCTTCTCTATAGTGGCATAGTTGAGCTGGGCATCGTCCAGCGTACGACTGGCGTAATAGATGGCATGGAGCTTTCCATCCTTTCGCTGCCCCAGTACAGCGCCCACGGCATGGTCGCTGGCATCAGTCATGATCTCGAAGGGCAGTGTCGAATCAGGTGGCTGCATGATTGGTGTGGTCACCAGCGCCTGCTTTAACCTGCAAAAGGCGTCTACGCCAGACTGATCAAATACAAAAGTCGACATCTTTATTAAGGAGGTTCGTCAAAGGCTTTGCAATATTTGAGAAGTCCTTAATAAAGCGTCGGTAAAAAACAGCATGCCCAAGGAAACTACGAACAGTGTGCACTGTCGTGGGTTGAGGCAATTTTTCAATAACTTCAATCTTTGCTTTATCAACCTCAATACCACGAGCTGAGACTAAATGTCCCAGTACAATGCCCTCTCTTACCATGAAGTGACACTTCTCCCAATTAAGCACAAGATGAGTTTCCTCACAGCGCTGCAACACCTTGGTTAGAATTCTTAGGCAATCATCAAATGAAGTTCTATGTACAAAAAAGTCATCCATAAACACCTCCATGATGTCCTCAATAAAATCAGAAAATATGCTCATCGTGTAATGCTGAAAAGTAGCAGGCGCATTGCATAAACCGAACGGCATGTGCCTGTATGTAAACGTACCGTATAGGCAGGTGAAAGTTGTCTTCTCCTGATCGTTTGGATGGATGGGAATTAGGAAAAATCCTGAATATCCATCAAAATAACAGAAATGTGTGTTTTTGGCCAGCCGTTCCAGTATTTGATCGATAAAAGGGAGGGGGAAGTGAACTTTACGGGTGGCGCTGTTGAGCTTACGGTAGTCAATGCACATGCGCCACCCCGTCACTGTTCGAGTAGGTATCAATTCATTGTTGGCATTGCGAACCACTGACATCCCTCCCTTTTTAGGCACCACATGCACTGGACTCACCCATGGGCTATCCGAGATGGGATATATGATGCCAGTGTCAAGAAGTTTGAGGATTTCCCTCTTGACCACCTCCTTCATATTCCCATTCAACCTCCTCTGATGCTCAATAGTGGCTTTGCATCCCTTCTCCAATGGAATGTGGTGCATACAGAGAGAGAGGGGTTGATCCCCTTGATGTCCTCAATGGTGTAGCCAATTGCAGTGCGGTGTTGCTTGAGGATAGCCAGCAAGGCACTGGTCTCATCTGCAGAAAGGTCAGCACTAACAATAATAGGATATGAATAATTGAAACCAAGGAAATCATACCTGGGATGTGATGGAAGGGGTTTTAGTTCCACCTTTGGTACGGCGAGCTGAGGTACAGCGTCCGCTGCAGCTTTTTCAGTGCCAGTGTCGCGCTGGAGTACCTCGAACACGTGCTGGGAAGGATGCAGAATAGGGGCAGTAGATAACTGATGTGCTACATCTCCCATAGCAAGGTCTTCATCTTCTGGCGCTACACTTGTCGCCAAACAAACCAACAATGCGTCGTCGGAATGCACAGAGGGCGCTGTCTCCGTGATAATATCTTTTAGAACATCCTCTAGGATCCGAACCATGTAGCAGGCATTAGAGGGGACTTTAGACTTTAGAGCTTTCTGTACATTGAACTCTATTGTCCCCTCCCCAACGCATAATGTCACACTCCCATCTCGAGCATCAAGGAGTGCATTCGCTGTGGCAAGGAAAGGTCGGCCAAAGATGATGGGGGCCTGGTCATCATGCTTCATGTCCATGATGAAAAAATCACAGGGAATATAGAACTTTCCCACCTTAACTGGAACATCTTAGGGGAACCCTACTGGATATTTTACGGATCGGACAGCAAGCTGCAGCACCATGCGGGTAGGCTTGATTTCTCCAAAGTACAGCTGTTGGGCTGCTAATAAAGGCATCAGATGTAACGCTCCGATTTTTCATAATTTTATTTATGGAATTTTTGGAATTTTAATTCTAATTTTACCCTCGAGAGTTTTTCAGAGTTTTGGACCTAGGGGTATTTGATTACCTCGAATTATTGAGTTTTATGACGGGTTCCTTCTTTAATCGAGCCTTCGTTGGAGTTAAATCGGGTTTTGGAGTTGGATATTAAACTTTGATGTAGTTTTAGTAAAATTACGCCGTTTTGGAGTTCTAACAAAAAAAAAATGTTGACTAGGGCGGGTAGACCGCGCCTAAGTCCAAAAAGACGTCGTTTTGGACTGGGGCCAGCTCACACCCTAAAAACCCTATCTTTTTCCCTTCCTTCCCTTTTCTCTTTCTTTTTCCTCTCCTCTTCTCCCTTCCGCTGCTACCCATCTTTCTCTCTCGTTTTTCTTTCTCTCCAACCGAACTCTCTCTCTCGCCCACACCAGCGCCGCCGGTCACCGCCTCTTTCTCCTCCATTATACAACACCGCCACCACCATCTTAACTTTTCTCCTCTTTCCCTGTTTCGCCGCGGCTGCCGAACCGGTGTAGGTGGTGGGAAGCTGTTCGTGGAGGCTCGTGTCATGTGTGACGGGCTGTTGTGCGGAGTTCACGAGGTTGAACTCGAATCGGCTGTCGTCGCCTCGCCGTGGTAAGCAATCGTCGATTTCTTTTCGAGTTTGTTTTTTTTGCTCTCTTGCTCCTCTCGGGTTTCGACTTTAATTGTTTTTTTGGGTGTTGTTTGTGGTGTTTTGGTGGCGGGTTCATGGGGTTTTTGTTCATTGTGGTGCTCGGGTGCTGTGTTGGTGTTTCTCCGGCAGAGGGGTTGTAGGGCTCGGTTGTGTTTGGGTCGCCGCCAGCAGATTGTGGACGAAGCTCGAGTTTGTGTGGTTGGTGAAGAACCGAGTTTCTGCTTGCAGGTCCGTTGTCGTCGAACACAGAATCGTTAGCTGGTAAGAGTCGACATTCTATACCTCGTTTTCTTCGATTCTTTGATCTGGAATCATTGAGGAATTTTAGTGTTGTTGTTGGTGTTTAGGTTTGTGCTGTTCACAGCGGGTGTGTTGTGTTTTGGACTTTTGGTACTGTTGTGGCGACGCCCGACCAGAATTCGGCGAACACGAGTACTGTTTCGGCAAGTTGGCATTATTTCTGGTGGACAGAATCTTTCTCGGCATCTAACGGTACTACCCAACGGGTTTTGTAATTATTCTTTCATACATGGCATGTAATGTTTAAAAACAAGTATTGCTTGATGTATCGGGAATATCGGGTTAGTGGAAACCGTGTGTGGAGAAATGAGTCACGTGGCCGGAATATTTTTTTTTTCCGATGTGCATAATTTTCTAAAGTCGGTTAATGCTTAGGCTCGGGTAATAACCTTAGAGCGGGTTTTAGGATAACTGGGCCCGTGTCTAGGCCCAACTAGGATACATTATATTTATGTGACTTAACTGGATCTGGTGAAATGGGCTTTGAGCCCAAAGGAATTCTAAGGCTTAGAGGTGGACTTAAAGACATGAGCTTTAGGCCCAAGATTGTTTTGGGTTAAGTAAAGGGTTGAATGGTTTGGGTTTTAGGCCCAATGATGATGTGGGTTATGACCCAATTGATATTTGGACTTAGATGGACTTTAAGCCTGTGACCTTGGGTCCGTGACTCGGAGCTATAGTTGGTGAGTGGAAGTAATTTAGCCCGGCTGAATTTAACTCACGGTTGCATTGCACAAGCATGCACAATTTACTTATTGTTGAATATCCTTGTAAGTTGTGGTGTCTATGGGTATAGGCACGAGACATAACTCAGGAGTGGCTGGTACTAGTGGTGGACAGACAGAGCGCCATCATAACTGAGGTGACTCTATAAGACTTATACACTTGTATGCGAATACTTGTTAGTATGGTTAGGTAGTACTATTTGCTGAGTATGCTTCATACTGTTGACTGTGTTGTGTACCTGGTTGTTTATGTGCTGGATTGCCGTGACTAAGTATGTGCTGTTTGCCTAGTGATTCTTCTATGAGCTGTTATTGCCATGCCTGTGATATATGCTGACTTGCTATATCCTGTACATTGTGAGCTTAGGCTCTGTTAGGGAACCACTGAAATGGTACACAACCTAGATACGACTTGAGGTGACACTTATACAACTTCATAATTGGTAACATAACGTACCTGAATAATTAATAAGTTCTACTGTGGGGCTATTGACTGGTAGCACCGAGAGGGAAGAGAGGGTACCCCTCGGGTCCTGTTATTTTAGTGAATTGTATTCACAGAGACGGCGACGAGGGAATTTATGGGTACGCCCTCGGTTAGTATATTAGTGAGAGTACCCCTCACAGAGCTGGCACCTGGGGGATTTATCGGGTGTATCCCTTGGTTATTTGTTATTATCCATTTCTTTTGGTGAGAGCATCCCTCACAGAGCTGGCGACTTGGGGACTTACGGGTGTACCCCAAGGTTTGTATTATAATTTCTTTGAGGAGAGCACCCCTCCTAGAGCTGTCGGCCACTTGTTTGTTAGTGGTTTTCTTTGTCAGAACTTACCCATTCCGGTGTTGTTATTTAAACTATATATATATGATTATATTTGGGCATACGCCCTGGGGAGCTGGCCAGTCGCTATCGCGCCCGAGCACACAGTAGAGGGCCCTTAATAATGATAAGAATGTAATAACCAGATAACTCACCTAACTCTTGTATGTGTGGTATTTGACACATGTTGATTGTGTGTGTATACTTGTGCTTGTGGACTTACTCACCCTACGAGCCTGTCTTCGTGTGCCTGTATGTTTGTCTTATATTGTATATTGAGTAGGCGACTCATATAAATCGCCACCGTGGTTTTACAGATCATTAGTAGCGTGTTGACAGTTGCTCTTACCTCGAGTATCAGACTCTTGCATTACAGCAGGTAGCTGTACTTCCTTCCTGGTGGATCCATAGAGTTGACTCATATATGTTCTACACTTGTCATTGACATTATTGGTATTTTTCCGCTGCGTTTTATTGTCGGGATACTGTTTTGGTTTTCTTGGATTTTAATCAGTTGTTGTTCCGGTAGATATAACCGGTGTTACATTGGCTAGATAAGCCTGGTTTATACTTGACTCTTGTATCCCGATGTTTGTTTTTGGTTACTCTGAGATTTTGAGTTGATGCTTTTACACAGAGTTTGGCATCCCTGGTTTTAAGGGCATTTTTGTCATTTTACAATTGTTATATTTTGTATTATCGTTTTTGGAATGCGGTCGTTTCATCAGGCTCACACTAGCCCCAAGATCACAAAAAGCTCGGTTAAAGTTTTGGGTACCAATTTCACAAGGTATTGAAATACTTCCTAGGTCACCCAACCTGGGGATGTGAATCTGATGCTGCAGCACGACACTACAGTTTGCTGTCAGCGCCACTGTTTGCTTTTCGATAGTGCGCTTGTTTGTAAGGATCTCTTTAAAAAATTTAGCATAGGTAGGCATTTAATCCAGAACAGTGGTGAAGGGAATCTCCAATCTATTGCCACTGAGCATATCCACAAACTTACGGTAATGGTCCTCAAGCCTGCTCTTTTTGTACACTTGTGGATATGGCAGCGGGGGCTGGAATGCCACTGGCAGTGGTGTCTTCTTTGATGCGGCTTCCTGCAGTGTCGCTGGTTCAACTACTGCATCCTGTCTCTCCTCGGGTTCTGGTTAGGACACCTTAGTTGGCTTAGGAACAGGATTTGGAAGCTCTTTTCAACTCCTTAAAATCACACCCTGACACTGTTGTTTTGGATTTTCCTCCGGTTGCCCTGGTAGCCTCCCCTGCGGTTGCTGCTGCTGCATAGCAAATTGTGCAACTTGATTGTCCAGCATCTTGTTGTGTGCCTTCAGCTGATTTAGCTCCTTGTCCATCCTATTCTGACCTTCAAGCAGCTGCTTCATCATCTAGGTTAATTCTGAGTATCTTCCTTGTTGTCCACCTTCCCGCTGCTGCTGCTGTCCCTGATTCTGGTACCCCTGATTGTAGCTCTGGTTAGGGTTTGAATGCCAGCCCTTGTTATACCCCTGGTTGTAGTTGTTGTATGACTGATTTGGGCGGCGATCTATGAAATTTGCCTCCTCGAAATTGTTCTCAGGACACTCAAGGAAAGAGTGAGGGTCCACTGCAAATTTCACATAATCTATATTAGGCAATAGGTTGTAGCTGAGCTACAGGCTGCACTGGCTTGGTGGTCAAATCTTTGAGTTGCTTGGAGATTGCAGCAAGCTGGGCCTCAATATTGGTGTTCTTGTCAACATGATGCACTCCCCTTGCACTGCGGCGTGGCTCATCATCTTCTTCAAGGTTAAGCAAGATTCATTTGGCATCCTCTTACGGTGCATGCTTAAACTTCCCATCACGCGCTACAGCATTGAGAGTGCGCCTATCCTCACTTGACATGGCGCGATAGAAGATCCCCAGCAGCGTTGGCGGGTACACCATATGAGCAGGACAACGCTGGATCAGATCCTGGAATCTCTCCCATGCTTGCACCATTGTTTCATCGTATTTCTGTGTGAAATTGCAGAATTGCCCACGAAGCTCATCCATCTTCGTATCAGGGAAATATTTCTTCAAGAATGCTTCTTCCATCTGTTCCTAGGTGGTGATGTTGTTCGCTGGTAGAGTTTTCAGCCATCTCTGGCTCCATCCTTGAGAGAAAAATTTAAAAGATGAAGCTTCTTGGCATCTTCAGAACACCCCTGAATCCTGGTGGTGGCACAGATATCCAGAAAATCCTCCAAGTGCTGGTTAGGGTCCTCCAGCGCCGATCCTCCAAACTGCTTGTTTTGCACCATTTGAACCAAGTTGGTTCAGAGCTCATAAGGTTGATCATTATTGAATGGTGCTATGGCTTCAGTAGGTGCTGTATGGCGAGGTCGCATAAGCTGATTGATTGGGAGATTGGGGATTTTGGCGAAAGGATCGGCAACGTCATGGGCGACAGCGTTCTGATGCTGACGCTGCTGGTTCCTCGGGCCTACAGGATTGATGATATTGCCTTAATCGTTCCCTTGTAGGTCATTTTGGCCGCGTGGGGGGTTGATGATATTACCATCGGCATCCCGGCCATTGTTAGGAGGATCGATATGGGCCATGGTCGCTGACTCAATGGTTTCTGCTGCTTTCTGTTGCCTTGCTTGCCAGCGGTTCACCCTAGCAGCGCCTTCAATGTCAGGGATGTGTATAAGATCAAGATTTTGACTACTGGTTTGCATACACCAATCGAGATACTACCAGAGAAGTTACAGCGTGCGTTGCGATCACCTGCCACAAGTAAACAAAGAAAATCAGAAAACAAAGAAAGCCTAAGCAATTTAAAACACTAAGTAGTATTATTTAGCGCAGTCCCCGGCAACAGCGCCAAAAAACTTGTTCGTGCAAAACCGGCTGCAAGTGCACAACGTTGCTATAGTAAACAAGGTCGAATCACGGGGACTGCGAAATAACACTGGCTTTACAGCTTTCGATCGATTAGGCTATAAAACAACAAGTAATAAAAGTAACGATTGGGTGAGGGTAATGAACTGAATAAATTAAAGTTAATAAACAGTAAATAAAGAAACAGCGTGTACTGGTAGGAAGATGCAGTAATAAAGGAACCTAGGTTGCCCGGGGATCACTACAGCGGGTGTTGTCTAAGTAATAAAACTGTGGCTTGGCTAATTTATTTGTCTACCTTGTTGGGCTCCCTAGCCTATATCATCTACAACCAGCTGTTCATTGTTATTGTAGACCTACCCTAGTCCCGAACAACCTGCTGTTCGCCAGTTTTGCCTGTCCTAAGGTGTAGTAGGCGCTGTACTAGGTGCTGCATCCTCAACTACCCTAAAAATCTCTTTCGACACCAGTTAGGATAGAGGTTGTGTATAGAACGATCAGATTTCCTAACTTCTCATGTTCAGTGCTTCGCTAGGTCGTCTAAGGTGCACAAGAGGTTGATCAGGCCGCATGTGCTGTTAAGCTCTCCATACACGAAACAAGGTAACGACGAACAATAAAAGCCAAAACAGGAATTATTACTCAAATATAACTGTAGCTACATCCCATAAACCTAGATTAAGAAATTTAGTTCATGAAGAAACTAAGAGCAACAAACAAAGTAATAAGCAAGAGTGACATGCTGTCGAATTAGGAACCTAGAGTCTTCACTTGCTTCAATCGAATTCTTCAGGCTCCTCCTGCTCTGAAAGCTGTGTGCTCTGCTCCAGAAAGTAGAGAAGTCGAAGATTGTCTTTTTGGGTTTTGTTCTTTTCTATTTATAGATAACAAATCTTTTGTTAAAAATCCTAATTCTTGAGGAATAATTTTTATTTCCTCCCAAGGAGTGTCCACGTGATCTTCAATAAAATCTAATTGAATTTGGGTGCAAGTCTCCGAATTAATTATAAAAATCAGGACTTTGACGCAGCGCCGCTGTCAGGTTGCATCTGGGCGCTGTCGCTGGTGCAGTTTGAACTGGAACTAGGTCTTCAACAGCGCCTCGCTGTTTTCGGGCCAAAATCGTCAAAATCCACTCCAAACCTAATTGCACCAGAAAGCAAATAAGAGCTAAGGAAGTAGAATTTTGGTGTAAAAGCAAGTGATTTCCTATCTAAATGCATGAGTGAATGCTAAATTCAAAGCCAAAAGACTACAGTGCATGCTGTGAAAATGTGTAATTTCATGGTCATCACATGTTTGAGTATTGTGGCGGTTTGTTGATGTATGGCGCTATTGAAAGGATATCTAATGCGGAAAAAAAAATTGGAAGGATATCTTTACTTTCTCCATTATATGGTTTGAGAGCTGAATGTTGAAGGTGCTGCTTCTTTTTTTTTTTTTGCGTCGTTGCCGAAATCCTTTACTGTGGGTGAATAAATTTCGTTCGCCAGTGTTTTGGGAATGGTCTTATCCACATCATTAAGATGGCTGTGGCTTGTCTTTGTCGTAGAATTCACAAAGTGAATTTACGAAGAAAAGAGAAAGCCACTTCAAACTGAAAAAATAAATAGGGAAACTAAATTGACGAAATATGCATTTGTTATCAATCGATCTTCTCTAAGCTAAAATTTCATGAAAAATCAATAATTATTAGGTTACCGGAATTTTATTTTTCTCTTAGAAAAAATAATAATAATAATAATAATTAACTAATAAAGGGTAATTGGGCCAATTTTAATTATTGATAGGTAATGAGGTCAATTTGCCGGTTTTCTAGAATTGGTACTTTTATATATCACTAGTTTTTATGCACGTGCATTCCCACGTTGTTTAGTATTAATTTTTTTAATTTTTTTGACAAAAATATAATGTGAATAGTAATGGTTAATAATAGCATTCACACTCTCAAGTCGTAATATTATTGAAATCTAATTTTTTTCATTTTTAGTGTCTTGGAAAACACAACTTTATTGTTAATTGTGTGACACTTCTAGATTTACTATTCACAACCTCGCCATCTGGAATAATTATGGAACTTGCAAATTTGCAATGGGAATGAACAACTATATTTCTCTCGAAAGGTACATTATAAGTACTAGCTCAATTCCCGTGGGTTCCACGGGCTTGCATTAATTTTTGGAAAAGAATTAAACTTTTTAACTACTATTTTAGGCATTTATTATGTAATATTAAAAAAACTTGCACATAATTTGTTTCTAAATTATACATTTTTATTCATTTTTTCATTTTTTCATATAGATCTGGAAAATAAATAAAAATTATTAAAATCTAAATTAGAATACAAATTAGAAAAATAAATACAATAAATTATTTAATAATAATATAAATAATAAATAATTTTTAAATTTTAACATGCATTATTGGCCCTTAAAACAAAAAAAAATATTAAACAACCAAAGAAGAAGTTAAAATAATTAACTAATAATAAAATGAAATAAAGATTATAAGAGAGTAATTTTTAAAACATAAATCAGTAAATGAATAAAAAATATTATTATAAAAACTTAAAACAGAAAATATAATATAGATCAGAAAAAATAAATTATAACATAATAAATAATAATATAAAAAATAATTATTTTTGCAAAGTTAAACATGAATCATTGAGCCAAAAAACAACAAAAATATTAAACAACAGAAGTAAAAATCAAAAGCATTAATAAAGGATAACAAAAAGTAAAAAAAAATTAAGAGACTAATTTTAAAGAAATATAAATCAGGAAAATAAAAAAATTATTATCATGCAGGAAAAATAAATTAGAAAATAAAATATAAATCAGGAAAATAAATAAAATAAATTGTTTAATAATTATATAAATAATACTTATTTTTTTATATTTAAAGATACATCAGTGAGTCCCAAAACAAAAAAAAATATATATTAAACAATAAAATAGAAATTAAAATAATTAATTAATAATAAACAAAACATAAAAAAATAGGAGGGTAATTTATAAAAATAAAAATCAGGAAAAAAACTGAAAAAAACTATTATTACGAAAAAAAACCTTAAAATAGAAAATAGAAAAAATAAAAGAAAATACTCAATAATAATATAAATAATAATTAATTTTGTAAATTTATACCTACATCATTTATTGATCCATGCTTGGGCCTACATAATTGACCCCTAAAAACAAAAAGATTAAACACAGAATAAAAAATTATAAGAATTAGTTAATAATAAACAAAAAACTAAAAATCATACAATGAGTCATTTTTAATATAAAAATCATAAAAATAAATAGAAATATCTATTATTATGAATAACAACTTTAATACAAAAAATAGAATATAAATCAGAAAAATAGATAAAAAATATTTAATACTAACTAATTTTGTAATTTAAACATGCATAATTGAGTCCTAAAATAAAAATTAAAAAATAACAAAAAAATTAAAAAATATATAAAACATAAAAGAGACCACCAAAAAATTTATATAAAATAATAATATAAAGAGCAATTAATTTATGAAATAAAAAATTAAAAAATTAAAAGACATAAAAAATTAAAACATACCTTTGCATCAATTAAACTCATATCTATGATAATAAGGAGGTTCTATAATTTTGTATTCAATGATTCCTACAATCTCGAAACTCTAACTTGATTTTTCCATCAGTCATTCTCAAGAGTCAATTCATCCAAAGCATTAATATATATTTTCCTACACAAACAAAAAATATAAAAATAATTAAAATAGAATGGGAAAATAAAAAATATAAAAACAAATAGGATGCTTAATTATGAGAGACAAAATAACTTTAATATTATATCAACATTCATACGTATGTAAATAGAAACAAAACAAAGAAGGAATTAGAAGGAAGAAGTAAAAGGAAATGAATGAATGATAGAGAAACTGTATCACATACAGAGACTATTATTTCACATACACAAACAAAGACTGTATCTGTATTTATAGAGAGATGATGAATTTTTTAAGAGATGCACGATAAAAAGAACAAAAATGATTAAAGGTTAGTTGAGTATAATATAATTCTTATCAGATAACAATAATAGAGTAAATCACATAATATATATAACAATCTCTACGTGTGAATTTTCTTTTGACCAATTTGGGTGTAATTCTTTTTAAAAGAATATAATTAAGATCAGATTCATCAATTTAAATAAAAATAATTTTATCCTTATCTTTATTGATTAGAAACTCTGGTTATCAGTTTAATGAAAAAAAATATATAATACCAATATGTGCGTGTGAATTTTCTTTTGAACAATTTGGGTGTGTCTGAAATTCTTTTTAAAATAGTATAATTAAGATAGGTTATGAGTACCAATCTTGCGTGTGAATTTTCATTTGAACAATTTGAGTGTGATTGAAATTCTTTTTTAAAGAATATAATAAATCAGGTTACTCTAAGATAATTATGTTTGTCATTATGGCCAATCAAACTACACCTACAACTCTCCAAATGACAATAAAGGAAGAGTCTAAAGTCTCCACATGGCAATAAAGCAAGACTTCAAAAATTCTATGTGTCAAAACCTGGTGAAAAATACAGCTTTAAATATATATAATAGATTACCTTGTATCCATATTGTAGTAACTTGATCTGGCCTATTATATAGAGGCTGATCATAGATGAATTCATATATGTATTTGAAACTCATCAATATCTTTATGATACATTTACAAATTTACATCTTTGACTTTGCATCATGTTATGCAAGTCCTTGTAGTATCTTAAAAGTAAGTTAAAAATATTTAGAATTATTATCATGTTATACATACCTTGCATTAATCGTTAATTAAGTTAACTTAGATTTTAAATATATGAATTTCCCATTGTCTGATGATGCTAATTTCAGTACTTTTGTGGGCGGCTGACATCACAATTTTTTTACAATATGTATGTATGGTTGCTGTCGCCAATTTTTTATAGGAGCAAAACATGTGGATTTGCAATACTTAGTACAGCATGCTTCCTATGAGACCATTTGTGATCCAGGAAGGTATCCATTGATATTGTTCACTTGAGAAAACAAAATCAATGGTCATGCATGCAATATTTGCAATCCATGCATTAAGTAGCCGTTTTATGAAAATCGATGTTGCACACATAATCCATAACAACACCACAAATTTATATCATGTAAACTAAATTTGATTCTGTTACCCCAAAAAAAAGAACTAAAGTCAAGAGGTAAAATTAAGAATTGCAACCAGTATTTGTCCACCATGTCCATTGACCACATCAATCGTTTTGATGTAAGAGCCTTCATCTACTGGCTCATAATACGTTCATGATTGTATAACGTTTCCAAAAAAAATTTCCAGTAAAGACAGATGCATGCATCAGAAAAGTTGAAGGCAACCATATATAAATTGAATTCATTTTGGCCAATCAATTTTTTGAGTTTACCCCCAACGGCAGTTCTCAGTGAAGTTCTAGCAATGTCATGATTCTCAGAACAGATTGTTCAAGAGCAAATGTTGAGGCCTTTTAACTTAGTTCAGTTCAAATATTAACATACCTACATCAAATAAATGTTGATTTATCATCCATTCTAAGGATGCTCGTAATTTTTAACCTCTTTAATCCAAGGAGAGTAATCGCAAAGGAAGAATTCTTAATACATCTGAGAAGAGGGAAAAAGAAAAAAGCACATGCACACTCATAAAATCTAGGCATTTGAGTGACCACAAATCCAATAGGAGAAAGGACTACAAATCATTATTCAATGTAAATATTGCTCCACCACTATCTTATATCCATCATCCGCATAAAAATCTTTAGTTTCAGTAAGATGAAGTTTTAGGAGACCCTTTGAGCTTACAGTTCCCTTCAGCCATTTTCATCAGCATATTCCTTCTTTTTCGAGAAGTGGTTGTCGCTTCAAAAATTCCAACCTGCATTGGCCAAAAGAAAAATTAGATGGATCAGGTATATACTATATAAATATTGAAGCACATAAGATAAGAGAACCTACCTGGCCGCCTTCTTGCATCCAAGGTGTCATTAGGGTTTTGGTTTATTATTAGTTTGATGAGCTAGGCGTTAAGAATAGGAAGACGTTAAATTAAACCTTTTTTTTGTATTATATATTTGATCGAATTAGGTGTTTTGGCTTATTAATTATTAATTATAATAAAATTAATACTTATAAAGAATAGGGGTATTTTTATAATTTCGCGTGTTTCGCTGTCTAAGTGCTTTTATATATAGTATAGAAATATGCATAGATATTTGTTATAAATTTTGACATGCTTTTATTTGTTATTTTATTTATTTGGGTCAAGCCTATGTAATTGGATTTAATTAATGTGGGCTTAGTTTATTTAGTTGGGTTATTTTCATAAGGGTTTATTTTAGTCCTGGATTAAAACACATATCCAATTTGTCTTGGATTTGCATTGTGGCCGACTTGGCCTTGCTTGGAGCCCATGTAGGGTTTAGCTTTTAGTATAAATAGGTTCTTTTGTTTGTTATTTGACACATTTGAGTATTTTAATAATAAAGTTTACCTATGAGGTTTCTTTTAGATTGAATAATTCAATCAATCCTTGAGTGCTTATTATTTTGGTTTATATTAGGGATATAGATTTACTTATCAGGTTAATTTTGTGAGGCCCCGTGAATATTTGGGTGCCTTGGAAAAATTTACTTGATGAAAAGGACTAAGAGTCAGTGAATTGGCTTGTGGATGTGTGAATAAATGTATGTGCACAGTTGGTGCGCCACCATTGGTGCGCAAAGAGTAGTTTCTGCCCTTAATGGTGCAGCCAATCGTAATGTGCCAAGCACCAAGGGATTAATTTAGGGGGTGAAAGTAAATGTGGTGGAAAGGATTAAAGGAGTGTGGGTTTTTTTTTTGGAAATAAAGAGGCAAACTTCAAACGCCGAGATTATATGTATTGCCAACGAAAGGCAGAATCTACATCCACTAAGGCCCTGTAAGACTCAAGCCTTCAGTTTTCTTAATTACAATGCATTATTTTAGGGGAAGAAACAAGTTTATTATTATATCAAACCACATAATTAAAACAGAAGCGGACATATATATAGATATACATATGTTCGCAAACCTAACGGGCCATGCTCGACTATTATTTCTTCCCTCGTTTAAACCAAAGTAGGTTGTGCTCCCATTCTGTAGTCATCAGATTGGTTCCTTAATTTTCATATTACAGCTGAGAAACAGCCTCGAAACCCTCGTCCACGACAGACCCCAGATAATTGTTGTTGTTATTGGTATTCCTGGCTGAACAATTGGCTCGGATTTCCCCTTGTGTTCCCGTCAAAACGCTCAATTGGCACATCTTGATCATCGCAAACACAAATTTCTCAAAGAACAAGCTTTGGTTGACTGCAAAGCCAGTGACGATGTCCCTCGTCCTCCTGTCCGTATACAGATCTTGGTTCGACGTGAAGAGGCCTTGACGGTTCATGAGATCAACGTAGTACCTATTGTCGAATAAGTTGGGGGACCGAATGTCCACGACAGTGTTGTTGGTGGAATTTGCGGTGGGGCAAGTTCCCTTGAGGTTGTTGGCAAAGGTTTTGTCCATGGTGGGATCTTGGATCGGATAGAGGCGGCTGGTGGAGGAGGTGCAGTGGCTGATGCCAATGGTGTGGCCACCGGAGAGAGCCACCACATCGGTGGCGTAAAAGTTCTTGCACCCAAGATCGATGAGTAGTCTGGTAGTGTTGGCAGTTGGTGGTGGCAGGTTGGCCAGTGTTGCATTCCTCGTTGCAAAACTTAATCCTTCCCGGCCTGCCTAAAGGGATGGCATAATCCGGACCACCTGACTCGGAAAGAGAATAAGGAAAGAGGGGTTGTTTAGCCTTGATCCAAGAGATGGCTCTTAGCAACACAACATCAAAAGTTCTACCCCAGTCCATATCAATATGTTCGAACACGAGCCTATTACGACCCAACCAGATGCTCCACATAACAGCATAAAAAATAGTCATCCAAGAGGACCGAGATCGATATGGTGCAAGGCCAAACCAATGAACAAATAAGTCTTCCACAGAACACGGGGCACACCAGGAAACACCCCACCACCTGCATAGCATAGACCATAAAATCCAAGAACTACGACAATGAAGGAACAAATGGTCCCGGTGCTCAATTTCCTCTCTAAAGAATGGACAAGACGTATCCCTGGGAAGAATAATGCGCCTATATGCTAATGCAGCTCTGGTAATGATGCCATGGTTAAAAACCATCCACAAAAAAACACTCAATTTTAGGGGGAACACATCCTAGCCACACAGCCAGTTTGGAAGATGAAGGAGAGGAGTCATTAAAGAACGATAAATACCCACTCTTTACCGAATAAAGACCATCAGAATTATGCTTCTATTTCCAACGATAAACCTTATCTCTTCTCAGCTTAAACTGAGCTAAAACACCCCGTAAAACCTCTACTTGCACATGCCCCAAGAATACAGTCGTCTTCTCCAACACAGGGACCAAAAACAAGAGGAGTTGTCCTAGATAAATACATCTCACACCAAGCAATTGGGATCAAGAGCAATAGAAAACAAACGCGGGAAAACCTCTTTTAACACTCCACAATCCAGCCAAAGGTCCCACCAGAATCTACACTTCGAGCCATTCCCAACATCCAAGAACACATCTCTGCACAAGGAAACATCACCCTGATCGCTAACCTCCCCCGACTTGATACGGCAACACTACTAGAATAAAGCTAGAGAGCACCTCCAAATCAATCAAAGTCTCCAAAATCAGCAACCAATTCAACCAAATTAGGGTTTCAGCCAATACTTTTATCACCTCATAACAAAACAAAGTTGTTAAGCAACAATAGAGTAATAGCTAGGAATCTTGAATACGCCACAAGCAAATCAATCACTTGATAAGTAAACACAATCCCTCAAATAAACAAGAAGAAATCGATTCTACTTGCAAATAACCAAGGTAATAAAAACCTCAAACTTTATTATCAAATAACAAGAATAATGTGTATTGTAAAAAGAACCCTAAGCACCCTATTTATAGGCACCCAAAGTCGGCCCCAAGCTACCCTTGCCGACTTGGAGTTTGTCTCCTAACTCCTTGGCCAAGTCGGCCACACACCTCCTAGTTGGACTAGGTTTTGACTTTTAATCCAACAACATATTGGACTAATTAAACCCAACAAAAATAAACCCATAATTATTTATGACCCAAATAACAATAATAACCCAAATCAAATAAAGACCCTAGCCGAAATTTATTAATTATTTTTATATAATAAAATCGGATTTAATTAGTAAACTAAAATGGATATGTCGATATGGGGCCCACATGCTCCAGTCGACTAGGCTTTCTCTCCAATGACAAAGACAGATGTTGGTTTCTTCTTGTACGCTTCTCCAAGCTTGATCATCTTGTCTTCTTGCAATTCTTGTTTTATCAAAGCTTGAACAAAGTGCAGCATGTGATTCTTGATCATCTTCAATCGAGCCCATGTGATTGGTCCTTGAGGCAAGCTAATGGCGCCATCTCCACCAATAGCTCCACTTGGTGCTTGCTTGCTTGCAACATTCCCTCCCTCCTCAAAAGGATTCGCCCTCGAATCTAAACCTGCAGTGTTAAAGGGAGAAAGATCAGCAACATTGAAAGTAGCACTCACAGCATACTCACCAGGTAGATCTATCTTATAAGCAATGTCATTGATGCGCTCCAATACTTGAAAAGGACCATCCCCTCGCGGATCCAACTTAGATTTCATGTGATGAGGAAACCTCTCCTTCCTAAAGTGTACCCAAACCCAATCTCCAGGTTCAAACTTAACAAGCTTGCGTCTACGATTAGCTCTTTGTGCCACTTTAGTGTTCTTCTCCTCAATGTGCTTTCGAGCCTTCTCATGAATAGTCTTAACCAACTTAGCTCTTTGATGCCCATCTATATTAACAATCTCTTTCAAAGGTAAAGGCAACAAATCCAAAGGGGCTAGTGGATTAAAACCATACACAATCTCAAATGGAGAATAACCTGTAGAAGAATGAATGCTCCTATTATAAGCAAACTCAATCAATGGCAAACAATCTTCCCAAGTTTTCAAGTTTTTGCTCACAACAGCACACAATAAAGATCCTAAAGTTCTATTAACCACTTCAGTTTGACCATCAGTTTGAGGATGACAAGCAGTAGAAAACAACAACTTAGTCCCTAACCTACTCCATAAAACTCGCCAAAAGTGACTCAAGAACTTAGTATCCCTATCAGAAACAAATGTCCTAGGAATGCCATGCAAACGAACTACATCCCTAAAGAACAAATCAGCAACATGTGAAGCATCATCAGTTTTATAACAAGCAATAAAATGAGCCATTTTACTAAACTTATCAACAACAACAAAAATGCTATCACGATCTTCCCTTGTCCTAGCCTAACCAACCACAAAATCCATAGATAAATCAGTCCAAGGAACATCATGAACAGGTAAAGGAGTTTACAACCCATGAGGTTGCACCCTAGATTTGGCATGTCGACATGTGACACACCCATTACAAACCTGCTCAATATTCTTCTTCATATTAGGCCAATAAAAGTGTTCCTGCAGAATGTCAAGGGTTTTAGCAATACCAAAGTGACCCATCAAGCCACCATCATGAGATTCCCTAACCAAAAGCTCACGCGTAGAACAAGCAGGAATGCTAAGTTTATTCTCACGAAACAGATACCCATTATCTCTATAAAACTTTTGAAAACTAGATTGTTCACATGCATCATACACATTAGCAAAGTCAGGATCAGATTTATACAAGTCCTTAATATACTCAAATCCAATCAATTTAGAACTAAGAGAAGAGATTAGAGCATACCTTCTAGATAATGCATCAGCAACCACATTATCCTTACCTTGCATATAGCGCACCACATAAGGGAATGTCTCAATGAACTCCAGCCACTTGCAATGCCTCTTATTCAGCTTACGTTGCCCTTTCAAATACTTCAGGCTTTCATGATCAGTGTGGATCACGAATTCTTTAGGCCACAGGTAATGCTGCCATGTTTTTAGTGCTCTCACCAATGCATAAAGCTCTTTGTCATAGGTAGAGTAATTGAGTTGAGCTCCCTTCAGCTTCTCACTAAAGTAAGCAATAGGTTTCTTTTCCTGCAAAAGAACAGCACCTATGACCAGAGGCATCACACTCATTCTCAAAAGTAGAATCAAAGTTAGGCAATTTAAGAATAGGAGCCGAACATAATTTTTCTTTCAAACTTGCAAAAGCCTGCGCCTGTGCAACACCCACTTAAATCTAACTTCCTTTTGGACAATATCATTCAATGGTCCAGCAATGGTATTAAAATCCTTCACAAACCTTCTATAAAAACTAGCAAGTCCATGAAAAGATCTTACCTCAGAGATAGTAGTAGGCGTAGGCCACTCCTTATTGGCTTTCACCTTCTCTTGATCAACTTCTATCCCATTAGCACTAACAACATAACCAAGAAAGACAAAACGATCCATGCAGAATGTACACTTCTTAAGCTTAGCAAATAACTTTTCAGCCCTAAGCACATCCAATACTAGCTTAAGATGTTCCATATGCTCATCAACACTCTTGCTACAGATCAGAATATCATCAAAAGTACACAACAACAAACTTTACAATAAAATGGCGCAAGACATGATTCATTAAACGCATAAAAGTACTTGGTGCATTAGTTAACCCAAAAGGCATTACCAACCATTCCTACAACCCACACTTAGTCTTAAATGCAGTCCTCCATTCATCTCCAATTTTCATGCGAATTTGATGATATCCACTCATGAGAACAATCTTAGTAAATATGCATGCACCACGTAATTGATCAAGCATATCATCTAACCTAGGAATAGGATGGCGATACTTTCCCTGTTATTTTATTATCGGCACGACAATCAACACACATGCACCATGTTCCCTCCTTCTTTGGCACTAGAATCACAGGTGTAGCACAAGGAGAGAGGCTCTCACGAATCATTCCCTTAGAAAACAAGTCCTCGACTTGTGTTTGTATGTCCTTTGTCCCCTCCAGATTAGCCCTATATGCTGGCCGGTTAGGAATTTCAGCACCGAGAATAAAGTCAATTTGATGCTCAATGCCCTTTAAAGGCGGCAACTCCCTCGGTAATTCCTCCGGAAAGACATCCAGATAATCCTGCAAAAGAAAAACAACACAACTAGGCAATTCGGGGTTAAGGTCAGGTTGATTAAAATAAGCACCCTTGAATAAGAGTACTAACACTTCCCTCTTTTCTTCACAAGCTACTCTCAACTCTTTCATAGATGTATAGAAGTTTTGTTTCTTCCTTCCCTCTTTTTCTCTCTCTTTGGTGTCAACGATACCCTCTTCTTTTTCTCTCTCTTTTTCTTTCTTTTCCTCTCCTTTTGCATGACTCTCAGTCATCCTCTCTTTCTCACCATTGGAAGCTTATTCGGCATCCTTCTTCTTTTGCCATTCCTCCATGCTCCTCTTCTTATGCATTTGATCATGATACACTTCTTGTGGAGTCAATGGAGCAAGTAACACCTTCCTATCTCCCATGGTGAATGAGTACCTATTTTTGAATCCATCATGCACAACTCTCCTATCATATTGCCATGGTCTCCCTAGCAAGATATGACTTGCATAGGTACAACATCACATAAAATCGAATCAGAATATTTTCCAATAGAGAAGGAAAGAAGAACCTGCTTGTTCACTTTAACTTCTCCCATGTCATTCAGCCATTGTAGCTTGTAGGGTTTAGGATGTCTTTGCCATTCCATCCCCATGCATTCCACCAACATAGAGCTCACTACATTAGTGCAGGTTCCTCCATCAATGATCAAGCTACAAACCTTATCATTAACCAAACACCTAGTATGGAAAATATTCTCTCTTTGCTCGATCTCATCTTCCTTTACTTGAGCATTCAAAACTCTCCTCGTGACAAATAGCTCTCTTCCCCGAAAGCTGTCTTCGGCCTCTACATTAAATTCGGCATCTATATCCTCCAACTCGGGCATATCATGGAGAGCAGGGTCGTCTTCTTCCTCCTCCTCATCATCAGAAAAGAACTCGCCACCTCGAGCAATTATCACCCTTTTGTTTGGACATTGAGATGCAATATGTCCAAGCCCTAAACACTTGAAGCACTTGATTTGCCTTGTAGGGGTAGTAGAGTTCGGCTTGTAGGATGTAGAGGAATTCGTCTTGGATGTAGTTGGGGGTGTCTTGAAATCGGCAACCCTAGACTTCTCCTCTCTTTGCTTCTCTTGATGCCTCCCATCCTTCACAGTCCACCTTGAATTTCAATTGGATGAATAAGAATAAGAACTCCTCGGCACCTTTTCCTTCAATTGCTTCTCTATTTTGATGGCCGTTGACAACATATCTTCCATCTCTAAACAATTTTGCAAATCGAGAAGGTGAGAAACTTCCCTGTTCATTCCATCAAGGAATCTTGCCATAGTGGCCTCCCCATCCTCATCAATGTTTGCTCGAATCATTATCTTCTCCATCTCCTTGTAATACTCTTCAATGCTCCTAGATCCTTGGCACAATGCTTGAAGTCTTTGATGCAACTCCCTATAGTATGATCGGGGAACAAACCTCTTCCTTAGGATACTCTTCAACTCCAACCAACTATCAATAGGATCCTCCCCAAGGTGCAACCTGTCACCTTAAAATTTGTCCCACCAAACCAACGCATAATCAGTAAACTCAACCACAGCTAATCGTACCTTCTCCCATTCGAGATAAACTTCAGGATCTTCCTTTCCTTGGAAAGAAGGAATTTTAAGCTTGATGCTCCTAAGATCATTATCTCCATGATCTCTTCGGTCATCCCTCTCACGCCTACCATGTCTACCATGCTCTCGGTCTTCTTTACCATCTCCATCATATAATCGACCTCTTCTTGGCGGTGGTAGGTGAACTCCTCTTCCTCTCCTAAGCGGTAGGGGAAGATGGCGCACTCTTGCAGTAGCAGGACGGTTATCGTCCTCAGCATCTTCATCAACATTCGGGGCTCCTCCCTAGCTTATTGACTGCGTGGGGGTTGGTCAACGGGTGCTTCCTCTCTTGGCCCCACCCTTGCAGTAGAAAGCTCTTGAATGGATTGTGCTTGTTGATCCATTCTAGCGCTCAGCTCCTGTTTCATCTCAGCAAAACAAGCATCCATTTGCTTAAAGAACCTCTCCAACACCTCCATAGATGCAGGTGTCTCCTCACCAGTATTGCTCCTGCCTGATCCAACCATGATATAATACCTACAAGAAACTTGTTAGTAATAAAAGCTCCTCATGTGTATCTCTCGTGTTTGGCTCTCGTGGCAATTTAATGAAACACTCGCCTTTTACCTCTCTTGAAATCTCACTTTGTTTATTCTTTGGGATCAGTAAGTCTTATCAAATAATAAACAAACCTGCAACACTTCAAGAAAGAGTCAAAGATTTCCTATCAATAAAATAGACAATTTAACTCTAGAGGCAAAATTAACTCCGGAAAGAAAAGATAGTCACACACAAGGAACAAGAAAATTGTATGTGATAATTCTTGTAGTAATTGAACAATAAGAGACAAAGATTGCTCAATTAGAAAAGCTGAAAGAAAAATACAACAAATAAGCAGAATCAAAGAAAGTTACCCAACTAGATACCCTAACAACCCACGGAAAGTATCCCAATCAAGCAAATTCCTGCAATTCCAACAACTTTTGCCGAATTCTCCACAGCCACCAATGTCGATTTCTTCACCAACTCAAATCGATTCAACTCCTCTTTTTTTTTTATAATAATAATAGTCAGTTTCACAACTGAAACACCCGTGTCCCAATTTACAAATAAAATACTTAAATAAAGGAAATCACCAAAATACCCCTGAACCCGGGACACGAAATCCAATATCAACAATATCGAAAATTCTTATTAAAAACGAGATGTCATAAAAAACAAAACAATCCGGCTAACAGCCACAAGACAATCCGGCATCCTGCCGAAACATCGTCAATACATAAACCCGGCAATCCCGCCGACAATGTAATCCAAAATCAATAGTGACATCTCAATAAAAATTCAATGCAGCGGAAGAAATAAATTGAATAAAAGCAAGAGAAACAAAACAGTATGCATGCCGACTCTATGGATCCAACCGGGAGATCAAGCACAGCTACCTGCTGAGATAACCACGTCCGTACTCTGGAAGGATGGGAAGTGACTGCACGCTATCTAAAGTCTGAAAAAAACAACGTTGGCGATTATGTGAGTCGCCTACTCAGTGAGCAATATAAGTCTAATTATGAAGGTGTGCAGATCAAGTCCGAAAGGAAAGAAGAGCAACAAGACAAGTAAGCAACATACAACAATCAGTACTAACATGCCAAGCCAATCAAGCAAACAGTTCATTATTCTCCATCTGTTGTGTGTTAAGTTTTCTTATTATATTTTATTATTCAGGGCCCCCTACTGTGTGCGTCGAGCTCGGTCCCGTCTCATGAGACAACCAGGCATAAGCCCAAATAAAACCGGCACAAAGCCCAACATATCCATAGAGAGAGAGACAGAGACAGAGAGAAAGAGGGAGGTAGAAAGGGGGAGGTAGAAGGAGGGAGGTAGAACCGGTCATTACAGACCCATATGCAAATCCGCATAACACTTGCTATTCCGCAAGCAAACCCGAGTGGTATCACTTCCCGCTCGCAACAACCGGTCATCAGCACACAGTAGCCTAACTTCTACTGTACATTATTCTTATTCACCAATTATGAGTTCATGTGTGCCAAGAGATTGTGATTTAACAGGGTTGTGTGATAAAACAACTCAATCAGATAACCGGGTCTCCGACCCACAATACATCACACAAAACA
The DNA here is from genome assembly GCA_028386065.3 of Turnera subulata. Lineage (NCBI taxonomy): Eukaryota > Viridiplantae > Streptophyta > Magnoliopsida > Malpighiales > Passifloraceae > Turnera > Turnera subulata. The sequence continues at coordinate 98,225 of JAKUCV010004360.1, forward strand.
CCCAGAATCACATCACATGTTATAAACCATAACAATCCAAATATCCAGCTCATAAGCAAATGGTACACTTAGGCACACAATACAGATTACAGCATGTTAGCAAACAAGCATGCAACTCAAACAAACCAATCCAACGAGCTC
>JAKUCV010004360.1:100410-118777 GCA_028386065.3 Turnera subulata
AAATGAGCTGACTTGGTCAACCTGTCAACAATGACCCAGATGGCATCATGTCGACCCCGGGTCCTCGGTAACCCGATAACAAAGTCCATAGTAATATGCTCCCACTTCCACTGCGGAATAGTCAAAGATCTCATCTTGCCGGCAGGAGCCTGATGCTCGGCTTTCACCTGCTGACAAGTCATACAACGAGCCACAAACTCCGCAACATCCTTCTTCATCCCGGGCCACCAATAATAACTTTTCAAATTCTGGTACATTTTGGTGCTTTCCGGATGCATAGCATACGGCGCATTATGCGCTTCATCCATAATCCATCTCCTCAAGTCATCAACATCCGGAACACACAACCGATCACCGGTCATCAGAGCACCATCCTCCCGGACATAGAAACTAGGACTCTCTCCACCGAGAGCCTTATCCCGCAACTCTGCTAAATGAGGATCTCCATACTGCAACTCCATGATCTTATCCCGCAAGGTCGGCCGGATGCTCAAACCGGCTAACAACGCCCCAGTAGCATCCACCTCTAATTGTGCTTCCAACGACCTCAGCTCCACCAAGGAAGGCAAAGCATAAGAAACTGAGTCCCCATCCGCAGAAACCACTCTCTTCCTACTCAATGCATCTGCCACAACATTGGCCTTGCCCGGATGGTACTCAATAGTACAATCATAATCCTTCAGAAGCTCAATCCAGCGTCTCTGCCTCATATTAAGCTCCCTTTGGGTCATGATGTACTTCAAACTCTTGTGGTCCGTGAAAATCCGACACTTCTCACCATACAGATGGTGTCTCCAGATCTTCAAAGCAAAGATCACAGCAGCTAACTCCAGATCATGGGTCGGATAGTTCCTCTCATGAGTTCTCAACTGCCTGGAGGCATAAGCAATCACCCGACCCTCCTGCATCAATACACATCCCAAACCCAGACCAGAAGCATCACTGAACACCGTGTACTCTACTCCAGGTCTCGGAACAGTCAAAACTGGTGCAGAAGTCAACCGACTCTTCAACTCCTCAAAACTCTTCTGACAACTGTCATCCCAAACAAAAGCACACTCTTTCCTCAACAGCTTAGTCATGAGACCCGCTATTAAGGAAAACCCCTCAATGAACCTCCGGTAGTAACCAGCAAGTCCAAGAAAACTCCGTATCTCAGATACACTCTTCAGTGGCTCCCATTCCATGACTGCCTTAATCTTGGCCGGATCCACCTTAATGCCCTCACTGGACACAATATGCCCTAGAAATGCGACCTCATCCAACCAAAACTCACACTTGCTGAGCATGGCATAGAGTTGCTCTTCTCTCAACCTCTGCAACACCAACCTGAAGTGGTCCTCATGTTCGGCCTTACTACTCGAGTAGACCAAGATGTCATCAATGAACACTACCACAAACCAGTCTAGAAATTCAAGGGAGACCTGCTGCATCATACACATGAACACTGCCGGTGCATTCGTCAGACCAAATGGAACAACCACAAACTCATAATGACCATACCGAGTGCGGAACGCAGTCTTCGGTATGTCTTGCTCAGTAATCCGAACCTGATGGTAACCAGATCGCAAGTCAAATAGCAGCTCCTTTTGTATTTTTTTATATATAATAAATCGACAACAACAAATAATAAAAGAAAATTCGACTCTTTTTTCTTTATATGATGTCGACACAAGCAAAACAGCTCAAGAACGGAAAATAAATTGCAGAAAAGTAAAGGGATACGTAGTTGAAATTGATACCTAGGCTCCGCTACCAAGATGATACGGCAACACTACCAGAACAAAGCTAGATAGCACCTCCAAATCAATCAAAGTCTCCAAGATCAGCAACCAATTCAACCAAATTAGGGTTTCAGCCAATACCTCTATCACCTCATAACAAAACAAAGTTGTTAAGCAACAATAGAGTAATAAAAGCTAGGAATCTTGAATACGCCACAAGCAAATCAATCACTTGATAAGTAAACACAATCCCTCAAATAAACAAGAAGAAATCAAATCTACTTGCAAATAACCAAGGTAATAAAAACCTCAAACTTTATTATCAAATAGCAAGAATAATGTGTGTTGTAAAAAGAACCTAAACACCCTATTTGTAGGCACCCAAAGTCGGCCACAAGCTACCCTTGCCGACTTGGAGTTTGTCTCCTAACTCCTTGGCCAAGTCGGCCACACACTTCCTAGTTAGACTAGGTTTTGACTTTTAATCCAACAATATATTGGACTAATTAAACCCAACAAAAATAAACCATAATTGTTCATGATCCAAATAACAATAATAACCCAAATCAAATGAAGACCCTAGCCGAAATTTATTAATTGTTTTTATATAATAAAATCGGCATTTATTTAGTAAACTAAAATGGATATGTCGACATGGGGCCCTCATGCTCCAGTCGACTAGGCTTCCTCTCCAATGATAGAGACACATGTTGGTTTCTTCTTGTACTCTTCTCCAAGCTTGATCATCTTATCTTCTTGCAATTCTTGATTTATCAAAGCTTGAGCAAAGTGCAGCATGTGATTCTTGATCATCTTCAATCGAGCCCGTGTGATTGGTCCTTGAGGCATGCTAATGGTGCCATCTCCATCATTAGCTCCACTTGGTGCTTGCATGCTTGCATCACGACTCAATGACACTTCTCCATAGGATAGAGCTTCTTTCACGATTGAAACAAGGCCATGAACTCTCAGAAGGAATAGCATAGCACTCCTTCACAATCTTAGTCCGAGCAGGTACAAACCCCGATTGAGGATCAACCATTATACACTTCCACATCCATTTAAAGAGAAGACTATTGTTTGCTATGATTGATTCAATACCAAGGCCCCCACAATGCCTAGGCTTAGCAATTTTATCCCACTCCACCATACACAATTTTCTCCTATCTCCCCCTCCACTCAATAAAGAGTTGTGCTGCAAACTCACAATTTTATTGGCAACATTCTTAGGGATCTTAAATAAGGATAGGTAATATATCGGTAGATTACTAAGAACCGCACGGATTAACGTCACTCTTCCCCAAGGGACAAAAACCTACCTCTCCATCTAGCCAACTTAGTTTTAATTCTAGCTAAAATAGGCTCCCAAGACGAAACCTTCCTCATATTCATCCCTAAAGGCAACCCCAAATACTTCAACAGAAGAGACTCAGCACGACTCATCAACAGTTCCGCAACTCGTTCAACTCTATCTTTCGATATGTTGATACCAACAACGGAACTTTTATGAAAATTGATGCTCAATCCAGAAATAGCTTCGAAGCTTCTAAGACAGCTTTTCAAATTCAAAAGAGAATCGACATCATCGGGTGCGAAGAAGACTGTGTCATCCGCAAATTGCATAATGGAAAAGGCAGATTGCTTTACTGGTAATTCTTTGACAAGGCCCTTTCTGACAGCCTGCATCACAATTGCCGCAAGCCCCTCTACAACGATATTGAATAAAAAGGGGAAACAGGGTCACCTTGTTTTAAACCCCTATGCATCATAAACTCATCGGTTGGGCTGCCATTGATTAAAACTGCTAACTGCGAGTGAGAGATACAGCCCCAAATCCAAGAACACCACCGATCACCAAACCCCATCGCTTTCATCATCTCAAGAAGAAACTCCCAAGACACTAGGCACGAGGTGGCAAGGTAGCATGAGGTGCTGCCACCAAAATTGCTGGGCATGCAAGTGGCTGCTTTGTCACCTGCTTGCCCATGCAATAAAGGGAAAGCAAGCACCTCAAGTCCCTTGCTGCCTGATTTCTTGCTGACCAGAAGCACTTGGAGAAAATTAAAGGTTGTGGGAACAAGAAGAAAGAGAGAAAGGAAGGTAAGCTAAGGCTGAAGTTTGAGGGTTCGGTGCAAAATTGGCTAGTCATGGCCATTGTTGGCTAGGCCAATACAGACAATTGGCCCTTATTAGCCCAAGTGACTTTGTTGGTACTCGATTGGCTAAGAGGGAAGCCAACTGAACCGAGCAAGGGGTTCTGGTGACATTGGGAAACATTTGGTGCGCTAATGGGCGCACTAATGCACAAGAAGGTGCCCAACTAGCCTAGGGCTGGTCAATTGGTGCACACTGTGCACAAGTAGCTTGCTTTTGTGTAATTGCTTGTTGTCTGTGATCATTGTGATTGTGCCTGATATGTAATTGCTTGCATGGCAGGGGATAACAAGGAGACTCAAAAAGGAGAAGGGGCTAGGGAAGCATAATTTCTAAGTAAGTTGGGGATTTATGCTTGGCATGCTTATGGGTGCATTCTATGTTGGGCGGAAGGCCCATGGCTGCCTTGTTGTGCACCAATGGTGCATGATTGTGTGTTGTGATGTGTCTTGTGGAATTTTTGGCTTGTGTAGGCTTGACCTGCTATGATACGGCAACACTACCAGAACGAAGCTAGATAGCACCTCCAAATCAATCAAAGTCTCCAAGATCAGCAACCAATTCAACCAAATTAGGGTTTCAACAAATACCTCTATCACCTCAAAACAAAGCAAAGTTGTTGAGAAAAAATAGAGTAATAAAAGCTAGGAATCTTGAATACGCCACAAGCAAATCAATCACTTGATAAGTAAACACAATCCCTCAAAAAAACAAGAAGAAATCAATTTAACTTACAAATAACCAAGGTAAGAAAACCTCCAACTTTTATTATCAAATAGCAAGAATAATGTGTGTAAAGTATGAACCCCTAAGAGCCTATTTATAGGCACCATGTCGGCACCTCCTCTAGGCCAAAGTCGGCCACCACCTATTACTACTCCTAATTGGACTTGACTTCTCCCAAACCCTAATGGACTAGGATTGACTTTTTTAATCCAACAACATATTGGGTAAATAAAATCCAACAAAATAACTATAGCCCATAATTTTTACGACCCAAATAACAATAATAACCCAAATAAATAAAAGCCTAGCCAAAATTTATTAATTGTTTTATATAATAAAATTGGCATTTATTTAGCAAAATAAAATAGATATGTCAACATGGGGCCCACATGCTCCAGTCGACTAGGCTTCCTCTCCAATGACCGAGACACATATTGGTTTCTACTTGTACTCTTCTCCAAGCTTGATCATCTTGTCTTCTTGCAATTCTTGATTAATCAAAGCATGAACAAAGTGCAGCATGTGATTCTTGATCATCTTCAATCAAGCCCGTGTGATTGGTCCTTGAGGCAAGCTAATGGCGCCATCAGCTCCACTTGGTGCTTGCTTGCTTGCATCATGCTACCCACGAATTGGGCTGTATATTGAATTTGCATACATATGCATCATGAAAATCATTAGCCAATTGATTGTGCGGGTAGTGCAAGCTGGGCTTGTACGTACCAATGGATTATTGGGCACTTGTATAACTCTTGTGCGCCAAATAACAGGTTGTGGAGCCCTGCGGAGGGCATTGCTCGCTTGGTTCAAAAGGCAGGTACAAATTGTTGACAAAAAATTAGGGTTAATCACCTCTTAATGCTAAACTATGATTAACCATGCTGATTATCTAGTTTTTTTTACTAACAAATTACAAGTGTGTTGTTAGCTTTGCTTGTGTTGATTTTCGGCACCGACTCTTTTTTCCTTTTCTTTGATTGAATTTTTTCAATAGATTTGAGGATTTATATTCCAATTTCAATATCAAATTTCAAATAATCAGAAATCCAGGAATTAGAATCTTAAGAGCCCTAAGTGGGTAACCATGCATGGTACTTTTCGACCGTGTCTCCGCTTATAGGAAAAATTATGGTTTTTTGCCGATACCATATCTTGGACACACGATATATGGTCTTTATCGATACCATATCTGCGAAGCTGTCACTATCAACTTTTTGAGCAAGTTGCGTATGGTCCTGCAAGCATTTAAATCCCACTTGTAGCCATTTGAATTGATGAACAAGTAAGAGGGGTGACTTTATGGAAGTGCAAAAGATGTTCCAACCTAATTCCTACTCAACTCCAAAAGGTGGTCCAAACTTTTCAGATTTGGTAATACTTTGCAACCAAGGAGTTGACATGCATAACGGCAAGAAACTGAAGCTTTTATTGAACTGAAGTCAACTAGAGTACAAGGAGCCGCATATCCCCCACACTCAGATTCTATAATGAGGGATGTTTACACCTCTAGAACTTCATCCCAGTAATTGTGCAAAATCTGAGTGTATAGTTGAGCTAGAACATTTGGTATTTGTTCTGGTTTTTCTGCTTACAGTGTGAAACTGTTTCAAAAGGGTAATTTGTAAGCAAGACTTGGTTTAGTTTTGTTGGGTACTGAAGTCTAGGATTAGATTTGAGGGCAGGTTAGAGCTTAGCCTGTGAAAAGCCTTTAAAGGTTTGAGCTTAGCCTAGAAAAGCTTGAGTTTGTAAAGGTTAAGGTTGATCCCCCAAAAACCTAAGTATAGTGAGTATTTGAAATCCTAAAGGAAGGAACCTTTAGGTAGTGGAGGTACCTGGTAAGGGGGAACCACTCTAAAACACCTATGTCAATTTCTCTTTGCCTTTCTTACTTGATTCCACTCTAAGCACTCTTCTAGCATTGTAGAGATTTGGTTTCTAAAAAACCAGATCTCACAGTCCGAAAAAGTTTAAAGCCTAATTCACCCCTCCCCTCTTAGGCACTTTTGGGCCTACAATTGGTAGCAGAGCTGTGTTCTCAGTTCAAAGAAGTAAAATCCAGAGACAAAGATCATGGCTTTTGAGAGTACAAGCATCAACAAGGCACCATACTTTGAGAGGGCAAACTTTGACTATTGGAAGTTTCGGATGAAGTTATTTCTTGAAGGGAAAGATATTGAGATGTGGCATATTGTTCAGAATCCTTAAAACAAACCTACAAGAGAGATGCATCTCTGGTCTGAAGAGGAAATGAGGAGAGCTAAGCATGATGCTCAAGCCAAAAATGCCTCCTGTGTGGTATCAGTGAGAGTGAGTTTCAAAGGGTCAGATCCTGTGAAACCGCTCATAATATATGGAGGTTTTTGTGCATCACTCATGAAGTCACAAACCAAGTTAAGGAATCAAGCTCAATCGCTTGATGCGAGAATATGAGCTCTTTCAAATGGTTCCTGGAGGAACCATACAAGCAATGGACACTCGCTTTGCTATACTTTGCAATAGCCATGCATCACTTGGAAAAGTGATGACACATAGAGAAAAGATTTCAACGATTCTGAGGTCACTTCCCAAAGAATGGGAACCTAAAGTGACTGCCATTGAGGAAGCTCAGAATTTGAATTTGCTATCCTATGATGAGCTGATTGGAAAGTTAATTTGTCATGGTGACAAAATTGAACCAAAGAGGAAGGATGTCTCTTTGAAGGTTCAGGAACCAAATAATGATGATAGCAACTCTAATGTGGCTCTTCTTACCAGAAGATTTGCTAGGTACCACAAGATGAAGCAGCAATTTAAAGGGAAGAATCTTAAGGTCACAAAAGCTGAGGAGCTCAAGAAAGATCCTCTAGTATGCTTTGGTTGCAATCGTCCAGGACAAATCAAGTCTGAATGTCCTTATCAAAAGAAGGACCGATCTGGTTTTTCAAAAACCAAGGAAAAGAAGGCTATGGTTGCATGGGATGAATAGGACTCCTCAAACGATTCTAATGTCGAGGAAGAGACAAACCTATGCTTCATGGCCCATGAAAACTCTGAGGTAACAGACTCCACTGACCTTAATCTTGATGAATTACTTGATGTTTTTGATGAATTGCATGTCAAATATAAACAAGTAGTTAAGAAAAATAAAGAGTATAAAAAGAAGATTGATTTGCTTGAATTTGATGAGGAAGCTTAAAAAAAAGGAAAATGAAAAACTTAAGCTGACTAATGCTGATGCTACGAAAGTTTCTAAAGATTTAAAGACTGAGAAGTTTGCTCTAAAGAATGCTTATGATGAACTTGAAAAGTGATATGCATGTAAGAATGATATATGCAAAGTTCTTGAAAATGAAAAAGGTGTACTTGAGAAGCATGTCACTGATCTCAAATCCTCTCAAAAGAAGTTTACTGGTAGTACCATTAATCTGAATATGTTGTTAGGACAGCAAAGAAATCCTATACAAAAAGAAGGATTAGGTGCTACACATTTAGTTGCTAAAAAACCAAATCATACTATGCAATTTGTAAGGGCAGAATCTAGTGTGCCATACAAACCCGACACCTCACACTTAAGTCGAGATAGATCACACAAGTATGTAAACAGCTATACATCAAGGTCTAGTATGTCAGAAAAATCGAATCCAGCTGTTAGAAAACCAATTAGGAAGAATATGTCATACAGATCGAATCTGGTTTGTAACAAACCAAATCGTAGAGTACTGTCGCATGAATTTAGAAGAAACACTTAGGTGTATTCTTCTAGGAAACATATGCATACACATTATCATGCACCACGTATTACTTGCTCTTACTGTGGAAAGAATGGTCATGGTATCAAAGCCTGCAGGATTAAAAAGAGAAATAAAAATTTTCGATATGTGTGGGTTCCAAAAGGAACCAGATCCAACCCCACAGGACCCAAATTAGTTTGGGTACCTAAAACCTAATTATTTTCTGCAGATGACAGTGGATCAATGGATCTTAGACAGTGGATGCCCAAGGCATATGATAGGAGAAGTATCCAAGTTTAAAACTTTTTCCGGACAGTGAGTTTTGGTTTTTGCGATACCAAATCTTGCGGAAAGATTTGGTTTCTGTGATACCAAATCTTTCGAGCACTTAGCGAGTATATAGAGCAAGAATGCGAGTGAGGAGAGTAAGAGAGAATGGACACAAGTGATTTTAGAGTCGACCCTTCTTTAGGATTTCAAACTCTCACTATCCTTAGGTTTTTGCGGGTTCAACCTTAACCTTTACAATCACTAGTTTTTCTAGGCTAAGCTCAAACCTTTGCAAGCTTTTCACAGGCTAAGCTCTAACCTACCCTCAAATCTATTCCTAGACATGAGTACCCAACAAATCTAAACCAATACTTGCTTACTCATAATCCTGTTATTTGGTCCTTAGAGAAACCAGATTCTGAACAATTGTAAGCACTAGTATAAACTCAGATTTTTCTCAATCGTTGGGTTGTTCTTCAAAATGTTTTTAACACTCTTTTATAGCCTCTGAGTTTGGGGGGAAGTCTGCAATGGCTCTTTAACGGGTTCTTGAATCTCCAAGTTGACTTGAGTTCACAATTACTCCAAGTTGGGGCCACTTCTTTATGTCAACTCTTTGGTCACAAAGTATTGCTATTTCTGGAAAGTTTGGACCACAATTTTTGAGGGATAACATCTCTTGGAACATCTGTCGTACTTGCTCTTTAATCTTGAACGTTAGAAATATGTGTGAGGACCATTTAGCAAGTTGCATCTCCTTGGTTGCAAAGTGATTCTATTTTCGGCAAGTTTGGACCACCAAGGGGACCATCTTCATGGTAGATGAGAGAGAATGTTTGCTACACATTTTTGAACCTTTTCTCTTACTTGTTCACCAATTTTGAACTTTGGAAGTGGGATTTAAATGCCTGGAGGACCACACGCAACTTGCATAAAAGGTTGAAAGTGACAGCTCGGAGATATGGTTGCAACAAAAACCATATGTCGTGTGTCCAAGATATGGCATCGGCAAAAACCATATGTCATGTGTCCAAGATATGATATCGGCAGAAACCATATTCTTCCTGTAAGCGAAAATCAACACAAGCAAAACTAGCAACACACTTGTAATTTGTTAGTCATCAAAACCAGATAATCAACATGGTTAATCACACTTCAGCATCAGGAGGTGATTGACACAATTTGTTGTCAACAATCTCCCCCTTTTTGATGATGACAAATTTGTGTTGATTTTACACATAAAAAGGATTCAAAAAATATTCTCATAATTTTTCAGAAGCTCCCCCTGTTTTGTTGCTCCCCCATTTGAAATTATTTTTATAATTCAGCAAGGATAAGTTTTAGAAAAACATATAAAGCATTCCTTGTGAATATGTATATTGGCATCCAACAGCCAATCATGTAACTCCCCCTTAATTTTCCACTTTCTGTGCAAAAGATTAGTTGAATGCATAATCGCAAGTATCCTGCATACTGCAAAAATCAACAATATTTCTCCCCTATTTGTCAACAACAAAAAGGAATTATAACCAAAATAGCATAAGTGTGGTTCAAGAATACTACATTTCCTGCATAAGATCAACATCCATATTTTCTCCTCCTTTTGGCATCAACAAACACAGGATATTAACTGAAATAGCACAGCATGTAAGAGCATGATATACATCAAGAGTAGCACAAATATTCAGAGTATAAGCATAGATATCCGAAAGATAGAAACCGTAATAAAAACCAGATAGTAGAACCATATATGAAACCATAATCTAATCTAGATGCAATGCATGAACTTAGGAGCATCAGATCTTGAAAAGGTTTCACTCTTTATCAGAAGCGACTGAAGGCAGAGCATAGATAATTTGATCAAGCTTCACCATCGCATTATCTTCACTCATGGTTTTCACAGAACCATCATCATCTTCTTCGGTTCACACTCGTTTCTTCGATTTCTCAACATCTCTTGCCTCTTTTTCCTTCTCAGCAGAATCTTCAGCAGAGCCAACAACATTAGTCTAAATGGCTTTCTGCATGCCACTCTTCTTGCTCACGGATTTAAACTGTGAACGGGTATTAGGCTTCCTAAAAAACAAGTTGTGTGGTTTTTTGCACGAACCACAACTATTCTCTTCTAGCCGTTTTCTAGCTTTCTGACAAAAGCAGACATCTTCTATTCTCCATATTTCTTTTCTTCAAAAGCCTTCCCATTATCAAACTCAGATTCTCCATTATGCTCAGCTTTTTCACTCTCATCACCAGCTGGTTTTTCAACAACCACATCATCAGCAGGCGGTGGTTGTTCGGCTGTTTTTGCTGCTTCTTTAGAAATCGTTAACACATTAGTTATAATTAGCCCATCAACCTCAACCTCTTTAGAACCTTCTTCCTGAGCTGCTTCTTAGGGATCTGCTCATTCTTAGACTGATCTTGTGCAAACTATTTCTGCATGGTTTCTCCAGGAACCACAATAGCTTCCACCTCTACCGCTTTAGCCATGTATTTGGTTTTTCCAGCAACCAGATCTTTCAACTTCTGCGTTTCAGAGGCAAATTTCTTCGACAATATCCCTCTCTGGACCCTCAGATGGTGTAGTTCCATCCGCCAACAATTCAAAAGATAAACCACCAAGTTCCTTCTTCTTTCTCCATAATCATTAACTGTTTTGTCATTGCTAGATGGTTTTTTCAAAGACCAGATCTCCTTTCTGATGACTGCTGGATTTAATAGATGGTTTCTCCTGAAACCAGATTTTCTCCGCTTTTCCCTTTTTTTGTTTTTGCCTTTCTGACGATATAAACTTCCTCTTGAACATGTGCTCATTTGCTAGTAAGCTTAGTGTTTGTGTGTGAGTGTTATGATTGGACTAATGTATGAATATGCATGAACACAAAACAAATATAAAAGTATGGTTTATGCAGCAACCAGATAAGCATGGAAAAATAAGGCAAAGGAAGATACGAAGTTAAAGCCTGATTTTGATGAAATGATCCTCCTTGAGTGGCTTTGAAACGAAGTCATCAGGTTGATTCACACGTCTAGAGATCACTTCATTTGAGCCGGTTTAGCTTTTCTTGCATGGCCATGACCCAATTTTCATCAAAGATTTCTTCATTTTCATTTTTAGGTTCCATTTGTGATAGGAAGGCAAGATATGAGTTAACATTGCGCAATGAGGATCTTGTAGTTACTCCTCTTGTGATGTCACTAATAATGTCCTCAATTGAATGCCCTTTGGGCACTCGAATATCACCAAGAGTATGTTGTGAAGTGGATCCATGTTCTGCCACATTTGATTTTTCACCAACCATGCGTGGTAGCACATCTGGTTCATGAGGAGGTAATTGTGGTTGAATCAACTCAGGAAGTTCCTCCTCTTGTTCTCCAGAATGACATGGTGTGACATGTCGTTGATCTTCCGGTGCAAAATCAGTCATGTGCCTTGAACACCCACTATCTAGTATCCATTCATCTCTAACAACCTACCTAAACAATCAAGTTTTAAGTACCCAAACAACTTTGGGACCTTCAGGGTTAGATCTGGTTCGTTTCGGAACCCAAATATGTTTCACATGGCAATTTCTTTTTCTAAACATGCATGTTCTGATGTCGTGACCAATCTTACCACAGTAATGACATGTAATGTTAGTGATGCGTGTGCTATCCTGCAAGTGCACAGGGTTGTTGTAGTACTTTTATCAAGGTCGTATCCACAGGGACTGGGTTGAATCTGTTTTCCTTCAATTTCGGACAAACTAGACTTGAAAACAATTAAACAAGAGTGGATTAGATGATTAATGATTAAAACCAAAAATGAGCAGTAAGGTAAATATAACAGCAAATTAAACGAGGAAGAGACCAGAAATGGTGAGTTCTTAGGCATCCGGGTTCCACATGTCCTGATTTATGCTTATAAATTGCTCAACAGCATCATCACAGGCTGAGCCTGTGGATGAGGCTGTGACTAATTAGATGAATTGTCGGGGCCCCCAACCTGAGGTACTATCAACGGCTTTCGATCTTATTAATAGTTCCTTAAGCTTTCATCTACCCCCTGTCACTAGAGTAAACTTCCACTTAAGGATGAAGTTTAATGTTGGTGCTAATACCCACAGTCTCCCCCTAGCTTCCTTCGAATGTCTAAGGAGTGAAGGCTGACTATTGTAGGTCTAGCACTCCTGGCTTCTCCTTTCGGTCCTTCACCAGGCTGCTACTAAACTAAGAATATGCCAGCCAATAATCAATCAATAATCAAACTAGGGGTTGTGTTATCTCTTGACTATACTGTCACGAAATGAGGCTGTGCTGGGCACAGCCTGATGTTGTCGACAGCAAGGGAGTCAATTATAAGATTGGTTCTTGCAGGCGCTCTCAACCTATACTGCACCCATTCGCTTTCGCTCACAGGTGCCTCCCAAGGTTCTCATCTTCCTGGTGCTTTCGCATAGGTCAAACTCAAGGGGGTGAAGATTGGTGTTGAGGCTAATTCCTTAGTTAGTTTCTAACCTCGTCACAAGCTAAAAACTAAGAGTTTTGTTGTTGTTGTTCTAGTGGCTATGTTTCTCCTTTCGGTTCTTCACCTAGCTACCTGTGTTCATGCATGGGTTTGATCAGAACCTAAATATGGAGAGGGCTCTCAACAACTAAAGCAAGAAAGAAGGGTTAAGAACATGAGCAATTTAATTTCGCAAAAACTGGGTACATGCTTCCACCTTCAACCTAAGAAGGGGTTGTTTAGTTCATACTCAAAATTACAAAACATATGGGTATATGTGATGGCATAATTTCTGGAACAATTTGGAGGCTAGGGGCGACACGATTTCTGCCCAGAAAAGGGTGCAGAATCGTGTTTCCCCTTGAATCCGTGGTGTTTCTAGGTTCTGCCCCTGTTCCAGAACTTCTGCAAGTTCTTGTATTTTCTGAGTTTTTCTCTGGATTCCTCGATGCTTTCCAGCATGCCTTTCTCTTCTTCCCTTCGCCCTTTTTGTAGGTGCAGCTCCTCTGTTCTTCTTCCTCCCAACTTGCTGGAGAGTATGGGCATTTGGGCAAGTTGGCTTAGCAGTCCTCCAGCGTGTGTTGTCAGGATAGGCGTGATGGGCAGCAACTTGATTGGTGGATTGTGAGTTGCAAGGTGCCCCTTTCCAGAGGATAAGAGTTCCTGAAGGTAGATTCCCTCTGAGTGGCATGTGCCTATTCCTTTTTTCCTCGAAAGTGCTCTAGGAATGTCAGGAGAATGCTTGTGTTATGTTAGTGGAGCATGTAGTGCAAGTGGCGCAATTTTATATTATTCCTGAAATTTTTGGGTTTTGCAGGACGCACAGCATGAGGCTGTCATCACACAGGCTGAGGCAGTGCAAGGTTCAATTGCAGTCCTCCTTCGACTTCTTCTTTGGTTGGTTTCTGCATCTACTGCTGATAATGAGGTGTCATGAAGACTTCCTGGAAACGATCGGGGACAATGAGCCTTAGTGGACATCTTGCGATTTGCAGGTGGAATTAGGCTTTTAATTGGGTTCGTAATGAACAACAGCCTCAGGAACAGCCTCAAGGGTTCTGCAACAGGCTCATGCTGTGGTAGAGGCTGTTTCTTCAAATTCTTCAATGAAATCTTCCCAAATTGGTTGAAATGCACCTGAAATCACTAATTATGCAGTAAAGGGTAGGAATACAGGAAATACGACGGAATTATGCATAGGAGGCATATAATCATGAAAGAATGAGCGTATATCATGCCTAAACTCATGCCTAAAACTATGCATATTTCACATGCATCAAAATACCCCAACTGAAGTTTTTGCTTGTCCTCAAGCAATCAGAAAAAGAAAAGAAGGCATAGTTTTAGAAAGAAGTAAGGGCAGTTCCTATGCATCTAAATTTTCATCGGGTTTCTCCCATGTGATGCCTTAATTTAGGAATCCCCTTGTTTTCTTTTAAAACTGCATCAACTCAAATCAAATTCCTTGTCAGTGGTTTCTGTAATTCAAACGTACAGGAACAATCTTGCAACTAACCTCCAATCATCTGTCGTCAGAGGGGTCCTGCCAAAATCATTTTTCTGGATGTGAAAATTTTACCTCATATGCAGACCCATTATCCTTCTTCTCCACTAATGTGCAACAGTGCTCAAGCAAGGATCTCTAGGACTTTTCTGTGTTGTACCGAGGTTAGGGTGATGGTTGTCAATGAATGGTGGTTGGATTGAGCAAATGTTGGAGGTCTGTGAACTTGAAACCTGCAGTTTAATTTGTGAACAGTCTGAGGCTGTATAAGGAATGTTTGATTCCGTACCCCTTGAGTTTTCATGCTACCCAGAGGCTAAATGTATCCTCTTGTTTTAGAAGGAGTGTGATTCATAAAACGTTTCTTTTCTCCTCATTTCTCATTCCCATGTCTTTCTTTTCTTTGCCGGCTGCCTTATTTTGTTCTTTTCCCTTTTTTTTTTTGGGTTATAGCTGGGGAGAGAGCAGTACAAGATATATGGTAACATTCTGGCTATGTATTTGTTAAGTGCAAACAGTCTCAGATGCTCGATGGGATTGAATCTTGCTCGCAGACTCATCAACAGGGTGAGGCTGTTGGAATGAAATCGTGCCTTCGTACATGATGGCCCCTGTTTCGGCTTCAAGTGGTTGGGGTCAGGTGAACAGGGTGAAGAAATGAATTAGGGCCATCCTAGTTGGCTCAAATGGGGTTGCAATGGATTGATAAGTGTGGTATGGATTTATGTGGTCTGTTGGTATGCAAAAGATGACCTAGATCCTTTCCTTGCTTGAAGAACTCTTACTTGTATTTCGCCTTGACAGGGATAAGGATCTGTTTTGAAAGTAGACAGGCTGAGCCTGTGGCATTTTGAAAACCATTTAGCAAGATTCTTCTTATTTGACAGATTCATGGAGTGCAATTGTTTGATTAATCAATCAAGAATCAAACTAGAAATGGTGTTATCTCTTGACTCGTACTGTCACAGAGTGAGGCTGTGCTTGCTACAACTTGGCACTGTCGACAGCAAAATACACTGTGACAAGCTGAGGCTATGCTGCGCACAGCCTGAGGCTGTGGACGGCGAAAGGTCAATTATAAGGATTGGTTCTTGCAGGCGCTCTCAACCTGTACTGAGCCCATTTGTTTTCACTCACAGGTTCCTCCCAAGGTTCTCATATTCCAAGTGCTTTCGCATAGGTCAAACTCAAGGGGGATGAAGATTTGGTGTTGAGGCTAATTCCTCACCTAGTTTCTAATTCTGTCACGAGTTAAAAGCTAAGGTTTGGTTGTTGTTTTTCTGGTGACTAAGGTTTCTCCTTTCGGTTCTTCACCTAGCTACCTGAGTTCATGCATTGGTTTGATCAGAACCTAAACATGGATTAATAACTCAACAACTAAAGCAAGAAGGAGGGGGTTAAGACTGGAGCAGTTTATTAAACACAAATCGAATACATGTTTCCCCCTTCAACCTAAGAAGGGGTCGTTTAGTTCATAACTGGAATTACAAAAACGATGGAGGTATGGGATGTCTTGGTGTTTTCGAGTGAACTGAGAGTGAGGGCAACACGATTTCTGCCCAGAAAGGCTGCAGAATCGTGTTTTCCCTTAGTTCCTTGAATTCTGGGTTTTCTTCTCAGCTCCGATCGATGACTCAATGCCCTCTGTCGCCTGCCCTTCTTCCCTTTTGTAGGGTGTATCCCCTTTGGTCTCCTTCTCCCCTCGTTGCTGGAAAGCTCCTCCTTGTCTGGGCAAGTGGTTCTGATTATTCTCCAATCTTGTTTGTGTGTGTCAGAGCAGGGAGCGTGATGGGTAGCAATTGGTGGGTTGTGAGTTCCAAGGCGCCTCCTTTTGCAGAGGATAATTCTAGTTTAAGAAGATTCCTAGGTGGCATGTGCCCATTATGTACTTTTCCTTCAAACGTGCTCTGAGAATGTCAGGGGAATAATTGTTTACATTGGTGGGGTGGAAAGTGCAAGTGGCGACAATTTTTATATTCCCTTGTACTTCCTGGGTTTCTGCAGAATGCACAGCCTCACGCTGTGGCTGAGGCTGTAAGGGTTCTTTCGCAAATTCTCCCTTTAATTGGTTCCTGCTCCTTTTTCCAATGGTGAGATGACTTGAGGACTTCCTGGATCTGGTGAGTGCAATGTGATTCAGTGAAAACTCGATGATCCAGGGGTGGTTTGAGGTTGCTTGCTGGGTTCTTGTTGAACGACAGCCTCAAGGACATGCTTATAGGCTCTGTCACAGGCTCACGCTGTGACTGAGGCTGTATCTTCAAATTCTTCAATGAAATCCTCTTGATTTGGCCGAAATGTACCTGAAACCACTAATCATACAGTAAGGGATGTAAATTGGAGGAATATGATGGAATATTGCATATTAGGCATATAATCATGATGAATTGAGAACGATTTGAGTATAAAATTATGCCTTAAACTATGCATACTTCACATGCATCAAAATACCCCAAACTGAAGATTTTGCTTGTCCTCAAGCAATTAAAGAAAAGAAAAAGGAGTGGTTTTCGAAAGGAAGGCAGAGCAGTTTCAATTCATCAGATTTTCACTAAGTTCTTTCCATGTGGCGTTTTAATTCAAGCATCTTCTGATTTTTCCTTCAACACTGCATCAAATCTAACCACAATCCTTGTCAATAGTTTTTGGTCATAAAAGTCACAGGAATAACCTTGCAACTGGTATCCATTCTTCTACCTTTTGGAGAGAATTCTGCTAAAGTTTAGGATTTGAAAACATCACCTCATATGCAGTTCCGTCACTTCTATCTCCACTAATGTGCATAAGTCTTCAAGTTAGGATCACTAGGGCTTGGCTGTGTTGTACTGAGGCTGGGTGAGGGTTGTCAAAGGGAGGAGGATGGATTTAGCAAGGGTCAATGGCCTGTGAACTTGGATTTCTTCTTTTTTTTTTTATTTATGAACAGTCTGGGGCTGTGTAGAGGCTGTAGACTTCGTCTTTCCGAGGTCTCACGCTATTCAGAAACTGTTTCTTTGTGCCTCAGCCTACTGTATTGATGCAACTGTCTACTCCATTAAATTTTGATGGAGTTTGATTCACAAAATGTTGCCATCGCCCTTCTTCCCTTTTTCTTGTTTCTGAATTTTTTATTTTTTTTTTCAAGTGGGAAGGGGGATATACTTTTGGTTGCATTCTGGATGTTTTATAGGTTGAGTACGAGTAATCCTCTATTTCATACTTGATCGAATCCTTGCTCACAGGCTTATTGAAAGGGTGAGGCTGTAGGAGGAAGTTCGTGCCTCTTGGACAGTGACGGCCCCTGCTTAGGCTGCAACTGGTTGGGAAGGATTGTGCAGTGTACATGAATGAATTGAGGGCCGTCCTTATTGGCTCAAATGGGGTTGCAAGGGTGTGATGAGAAAGGTGTGGGTAGTGAGGTCTGTGGGTATGTGAAAGATGGCCTAGATCTTCTCCTTTCTTGAAGATTCTGCATAAAATTTCGCCTTGATGGAAGTGAGGGCCTGTTCTAAGGTGTACAGGCTGAGCCTGTGCTAAGTAGGAAAGATACATTAGCAGGACTCTTCTCTTCTTGGCGGATTTCCTGTGATGCCAGTTGCTTAATTAAACCTGTTCTGTTTATTTTAAGAGAAGTAAGACAAGTCGTGTGATTAGAGTATGAGCAGAATTAAATGGAAAGTGCAGAGGGTGCATAAATATAGGTACAGGCTCACACTGTAAGAAATATAATGAAAAATGAGAACTGAAACTTGCATTAATTTAAAATTCGAAAGTACACCAGAAAATGCATCATGCTGTGGGGAATACAAAAAGC